>JAUMHE010000080.1:10827676-10840965 GCA_032359235.1 Enteromius mattozi | reverse complement strand
TTTTTTATTAAATTATTAACATTATTATAACATACTAATTTAGAGAGACCTTATGTGAGGTTTATGTCGTTATTTTGTAAGACTGCTAGCTTAAGTAACTATAAATGTTTTCTTATGTGAGATTTTTTTATCTGCTAAACAGCCCGAATCTTTTTCTAAAGCATATTTGAAAAATCGCGTACCCTGCCTTTAATAGCGAGAATTGGACCTTAAAATAAAATGTGATCCTGTTGAAAAAAAGTAGTACTGGAAAAAAACTAGCTTTTTTCCTCTTGAACTTTATAATGTCTCGCTGACATTCATTTGCTATGATGTTACATGCACCAGGAGCACGTGATTGGCCCTAAGAGTATTTTCTCTTCAAAGTACCTCATAGAAAGTATATATTTTAGTCAATAGCCCATAGAAAATGAAATTACCATGTTCCATCAAAGAACGTCTGATAGACTATAGACATCGTCTTACAATTCCGAGGGTCCCATTCGCTCACAGCTATCAGATCTTGCCTTATTTCATTATTACACGAGGACACGTTGCAGAGGCGTAATTGACCTGTGTTATCGGGTTACATAAGCCCTCCGTCTCAAGAGCGCAGTGTGCCGCAGCTTGACACTGCCATTGCTGCATATGTCTCTGCAGGCTCACTGGGGCATCTCAGCCTCTTTACAGGTATCTTTCTTCTATTACAAGGCTTTCAGCACAGACCCACCTCAGCAGACATAAGTTAATTAAGTGTATCGTTTCTCTGGCAGACTCAGGCCTCTGGAGTTTCGTTCACTCAAGTCTTGATTTATGCCGAGCTTCAAGGACGGCGTTATGTACTGCAGCACGCTGCTGCTTCAGAAGCCCAGCCTACAGCCTCGCCTCAGCATCTCAAACATGCGCGAGGAGATGCGAAGTGCTTCTGCATTCCTCTGTTCTAAATGTCAGTTAGATCCGGTTTGTAGCAGTGCAGTTGACTGTGTTTGCAGTGTGCTCTTTTGGAACTATTTTAATTGGCAGAGAAATTGTAGATACTTGCTAAATTATGTTTGAAGTGCAAGTTGCTTGTTGTTATCTTATATAAACTGGTAGCAGGAATGTCATATGCAATCAGGTCATTGTACTGAAAATCAACTCAGCTGTGATGACCTTACAACTCCTGTCCCTGTTCAGCACAACTGCTGCACCATAAAATATAATATTATAAATCATCTTTTTGTGGGACGAATAGTCATGAATGTACTAAGTGATTATTTGCTGGTAATTTTACACTGTAATGAGTTTACTGCTGTTACTGAGTAAATGTAAGAGCTGTATGAGTCAAATGAGTCATTTAGTGAAGTGAACTGGGTCAGCTGAATCAGTTTTGTGCATTTGATCAACTGGATGATTTTTGTGCTTTTGTGAACTGCTTCAGTGTGAACTGGGTCAATTGAATTGTTTTTAGGAATCTGATCATTTAAATATTTTTTGTGACCTGGATCAGTTGATCCTGTGAATATGTCCATGTGATAAGCAGTCATAAATGTATTAATTAGCTACTCACTAATAATTTTTCACTGTATTGAGCTTTTAACCATTGTGATCAGATCGCTGAGTCTGTGTATTAAATGCAAGACCTATTTAAGCCTGAATTGAGAATGAATCATTTAATCTGTCTTTATTCACTGGAAAAATAGAATTTTTAGTAGACTGGCTCAATGGAATCATTATTGAGAACTGGTTAATTTGAATCATTTTTGTGATTTTGATCACTCCATTCATTAAAAAGATCTGACTCAGTAGTTAGCTATTTTGTGTGGTCAAGTCATAATTTTCACATTTTTTTAAACACTGACATGATCATTGAATCTTTGTGTTAGATGCAAAAGCTGTATTAGTCTGGTTTGTGAATGAATAATTTTACCAGTTATTGGATTGGATCAACTGATTCATTGAAAAGGTCTGACTCAGAATGATTTGACTGTAGATTGATTACTTGTCTCATGATATCATATGAACATGTTAGGAATGAATGCTAGGATGAATGTCAAAATCTGTTTCTTCCACAAAGCTACAGTATCATATATCTTGTTCTGTCAAATGGAACAAGTTTATCATATATTTTCACTGAAATAAGCAGCCAGGATATTCTAAAGAAAATTTGGAACACATTTGGGTGAATAAATGATGACAGATTGTTAAATTCTAATTGCGCTGTTGCTTTAAGAGCACATTTAAAGAAATGTAAATGGCAGGTTTAGAGAAGCAGTAAATGGTGGCTTATTATTAGACGGCCTGTTGGTCTTGAACACAAGCCCACTTGGAGAAGTCTGTAAACATGCCCCAGATGGTCTCCAGACAAAGGGGAGCAGCTCGGCATTGTGTCTCCTGCTGTTTGAAATCATGACCTGACAGCAGAGGTCAAAGGATCACTGGTATTGCAGCGTTGTCGTCATGCCCCCTCAAGTGCAGTCTTACAAAATCCCATTCAGATCATCGTCAGCTGCTCTCGTCTAGTAGGCTCTGAAGAATCTGGAATGCTTTTGAGGAGGAAGTGGTTGTGCTGCTGGGAACTCGAGGCACGGAATGACGGTAAAGTGTGGCTGGAGAGCCGAGGGCTTGCGTGAGGTTACAGCGGGTCGTTAAAGCGATGCGATTCTGTGGGTCAAACGTTTTTAAGCGAGAGTGTTTCTGATTGTTTGAGGGTTTACTTTGGAACGGTTTCCCTCTTTTAAAACCACTGTAATGAAGTTATTGCAGCACAAGGAGGAGACGGCTCGCGCTTCGGGTAAACCATTTTGGTATGGCTGAGCCCCTGATCCCTGAGATGATTATATGTTTCATACATATCTGCCAGAGAGTGAAATATAATATGTATCTTAATGCGTCCAAGGTTGTGTGTGTATATATTATATACACACACATATATATATATATATATATATGTATATATATATGTGTATATATATATATGTATGTATAAAACCTTAACATAAAACTTTTTTTTTTTTAATTTTTTACATTTTTATTTGTACATTTCTTTTTATTTGTACATTATTTTTTACATTATTTGTACATTTTTTGGAAAGCTGCATTTGTTAAAATTGTGAAATATTTGTATTAGTAATTCATATTTTTGTTCAGTATTCTTTTATGAAAGTTCAAAGAAACAACATTTATTTGAAACATTAATGAACTTGCTTGATCGGTTTTATGTGTCTTTGCTGAGTGAATTATTAATTTTCTAATCATATTGACCCCAAAATTTTAAATCATTTATTCTTTAAAAAATAAAATAATGCTCTTGCTTCCATTTTATATTTCATGTTATGTATACCTCACCCATGGTAAAACCACTGTCCTCTTGTCTGTTATTTCTTTTATTTTAAGTACATATATTTATTTGATATCAAAGTCTTGCACAAGACGTTCTCGATGTTGTGAGGATCAGTCAGCATAGTTAAAAAGGCTTTTTTGAAATGTCTGTTTATGCTTTCCCAGCAGTCCATCTGCATTGACTAGAGTTAGATCCGAAACTGAGCTGCTAACTCTGAAGGACTGTTTCTCACACTGGCAGGGTCCTCGCTGCACATAGTTCAAGGCCCTTGAGGCGTGCTACCATACTATTGTTTGTGTTATTTTTAGCCAAGCAGTTTCAAGCTGAACTTTGAGGGCTATGCTGGCTGGCCAGCGCTCATTAGAGCACAAAGATTGCAAAGTGAACTTCCATCAACGATAGGCCTTTTCCTATGTGGTTTTGAAGATGTGTTATGTATTCAGGGTTGTGCTTTTGTGAACGTCGTCGCAGACTGTTCCCGCTCCACCCTGTGTGTATAGGGATAGTGTTTCTTCCCATTCAGGCCTGGCCTGAAAAAGTGAACCCATTTCCATACGCTCGCTTTATGTAGGCAAAGAGAGAGAGGGACTGATCTTTTATTTGTATGCGGGCGCTCCAGTCCTCTGATTACATTTTCCCCAGGCATAGACAGTGTTATATGAAATTTGTCTCAGCAGGTGAGCGACGGGAGACAAACATTCAATAAGGCTTTGTCACTCACATTGTGAGTCCTGAGTCGAAAAAGAGTGTCTCTGGCCTTATGAGAATAGAGGGATACAAAGAATATGCAAAAATGCTTTTTTTTTTTTTTTTTTTAAGCAAGGGAAAGCATTGTTATGGCATAATGTGACATGGCTGGTATGGAGGCCTGTGTGATTATTTAGTTGGAAATCAGAATTCATGCTTTTTACATAACGCACATTCATGATCTTATTGTGCATGTTATAAGTTAGGTAGCTAAATAGCTATTTAGACATTTATTCTGGCAAACACTCATTTTTGTGGGTTTGTTCTGGTTTGTAATGCTCTTTCAGCAATTAATCACTTCCTAATGGATAAAAAAGTCATGTCCTACCTTTTTCTCCCATGGATGAATCGATAGGTTGTAAATAGGTTTTAATTTTGGCTTTAAATCAAAACCAAGCTACTTTGCCTGTTTTCTTTTTGCATTCTCTATGAGGACCTATCTTTGTAAACATGATACATTAGAATAGTGTGATACACAGGGTCTAGCATTTATTTTAAATGAGAGCAAGAGAGATCTGGAGTATATTTGGTAAGTTTTTACTTTGTGTGGAGCTCTGCAGGTATGACACATACTGAAGTCTACGTTATTTATAGGGTTCCTTCGCAGTGTTTACTGTTCCCTGCACACTAAGCAGGAGATATTGTTCTTCACTTGATGAAATTTGTCAAATATAATGTGCCTTTACCTCACCAAACATAGACATCACATGTTGTGCAGATGGGTGTTTCAAATCTGACAACACAATATGGTAAACTGCCTTACTTTCTATACACTACTGTTCAAAATGTTATACTTCAGAAAGGAAAAATACCTTATGCTCACCAAGGCTATTTGATCAAATACATAAAACCAAGACTTTTTCTCTTTCACTGATGAAAGTTCAAAAGAACTACTGTACATTTATTTGAAATGTAATTCTTCATTATAACATTATCTTTGGTTGAGGAGTTTGCCCATATAATTAGTGGTTATTGTATGTTGGGATGTTTAATATGGAAATATGTCATTTAGTTGATTTATAAAATGTGTATGTATGTACAGTCAAACAAAATTCATTCAGACACCAATCATTTTATTCGCTATAGTTTAGAAAATGTATCTTGATGATGCTATCCTTCTGTTAGACCTCCTCACAAATAAATTTGGTTGAATAGCTGTCAGCTGTTACATTTAAATACACAATTAGATAACAACAATTTAGGTTGACCAATTACCAAGCAATGCTTAATTTAGTGTAGTCTGTAGTGTAAAAACTTCGCTTAAGCAATTAAAAAAAACAATTTAAGCAAAACATGGTTAGGTCAAAGTTTCTGAATAGTTTTTGATCCCATATTTTGGTAAGTATCAAAAATGTACTTGCATAAATGAACTAAAGTGTCCTGCACCCCTAGTAAAAAATAAATAAATATATAATACATCTGGTGTCTGAATCAATTTTGGTTTTACTGCATATAGACTAAGTGCATCTCATGTATAACCTTGACTAGCTTCATTAAACTGAATAGTGGGTAAATTTCCCTGTCCACTTTCTGTGGAGGGATGTTTTGATGTTCCCTATGCTGTTTGTAGTGTCCTTCGGACTGGACTGTATGCTTCCTGTGATTTTGAAATCTCTCTTAAGATGGCCAAACATCCAGCGAGTCCACTTCACTCGACACTTCACTGGCCGCTTGGAACGGTCCCACTGCTGAGGTGAAAGGGGCAGCCATCTTGGCTCAGAATTAAGCTGTATTTCAATGCCTGAATGGGTATTGAGGACCAGTGGGAGAGTAACTCCATTTCCAAACGTTTTGTAATATCAACTCAGACAATAATATGTAGACGTCCACCATGACACCTGTCTCGTACCACCAGCTATCAGCCTCCAACACATTCCCACCCAGCATAGACCTGCTGGCTGAGACAAAGATGGTGTAATGTCTTGAATAATTTAAAGCTTTTCTGTAACTGAATAGCGTCTTGACACAAATTAGTTCTAGAAGTTGAAGCTGAAGGCACCCAACATTTCCCAGAATGCCTAGCTAGCTAATTAGCTAAAGTAATTAATGAGTGAGGAGCGTATGGTTGTGGCTCCTGTGGGGTGGTTAACAGTCCTTAAATTCCCAGCCCAACTGGCCTACTACTGCATGGAACGGGCTGAAAGTGAATAGATGTATTGCAGTGAACTTAAATTTGGATCATTTCTGTCATGATCTCATAAATCAGTGCCGTAGCAGCCTGGTTTTTGAATGAATTTCTATTCTGAGGAGAAGGAGCGTCCCTTTTTTCTGCTCTGCTGTATTGAAGCTTCTCCGCCCAACCAAATGTTTTTAACTTTTAGCTGCCTAAATACATTTTTTGACACTCCACATATGTGATGGAATCACAGAGCAATATGTTAGCTTATGGCGCAAAGTCTGGTTGATTGTAGATTTTTAAAACATTTTTTAAACATTCACTCTTGCTGAAAGTGTTTTCTCCTAAATGGGCTATGCAAAAATTGTCGTTTTCTTTCTTTCCTCTCGCTTAAGGCGACCACTCCATGAGACTAATGATATGTGTGTAATAGCTATCATCCATCATGATCTAGTTATGCAAAACAGCAAGGTTTGTTAACAAGTTAATGCTCCTTATGTAGCTCTGGCCATTTCTGTCTTTTGGGCAGTAGGGCTGAGCGAAATATTGAATGTTCATGATATATTTGTAATGATTTAGAGAAGACATCATCTTAATTATTAGGCTGGTTTTAATGCACTTTTTATCTGGCCACTCAGTTTCCTAAATACCGTATCATTGCCTTAAGAGTGTGAGTGCTTTTAATGGTATCAAGTATTACTTAATTAAATAATAAAAAGTTGTGTTTATTTATTTTGCTAATTTCAGTTAGATCTGTCAGTTTAAATTAAACAGATTTTTTATTAAACAGAATAAATAAAAAGTTAAATATTGCTGTTGTTATATTTTTTTAACATTTAATTAAACATTTAATTTTAATTAAATACTTAAATATAATTAAATATTTAAATGCAAATTAAATTTAATACAATAATAAATTTTTTACAGTATTTTACTTTTTCATTAAACATTTTAATTGCATTAGAATTTTTTTTTTTTTTAAGTTTGGCTTAAAACCAGTGTATTTTAGTATTATTTTTTATAGATTTCATATATTTATATGTACTGTATATATGGTATATTTTGAATTCACTTTTTTCTATTTTTGTGTTTTTGTCATGTGCTTTCATCATTTTTATAAGTTTTTGTTTATAAATTTTGCTATTTAGCTTTAATTAATTTTTATGCTAGTTTGTTTTAGTAATTTTAATATTCAGTGGCAGCACATTTCATATTATCAATTTACAAAAATAGTTTAGCATGAACAGCAGTGCATTTGGCATCACAGAAGTGTTTTTTTTCTCTCTAAATCTTCTAAAACTGGTTTCAATCAGCTTCTGTGAATCTGAGCTACCCAGGATAAATCCATGTTCACACAAGGTGTTGCAGAAATTTTGAGCAGGAAAGCTCAAAGGGTCACTGTACTATGTATAATTTCTAATCATCAACAGTACCATATTAAAAAAAAAAACATAATTTAATTCAAATAATTTGTAATAATTCAGAATTTCATTAACACCGCTGTGTCTAAAAGGTCAGACAGGCTTAAAAAGTTGAAGCCTTCTGTTTGAAAGTGCTGACTGCTGGATTTCACTTCTTCTTTTGGCAGTTTGGCAATGAATGAATTCAATGCCCTTCTGAGAGAAATACCCATTATGGAAGAAGTAAAAAAAGAGGCATTACATATCCCAGTCTGTTTTCTGCCAGTAGTGCAGCTGCTGCTTGTGTGAAATCAAGTAAATGACATTCATACTCGATTTGGTATCAAGTATCAAGTGGAACGGTGGTTGTAAACACTCTAATGAGGATCTGTGGATGTCTGTGTTATCAGTTGAGTGGTTGAGTCACTGTTTGTTCAGTTAATCATGCCGTTCTATCCTTTCCTGAATCGAGGCACAAACGAGTGCAGATTTCATATTTTATGTTAATAGTTGAGGGGTTTAAGATAATCTCTAACCAATTTTGAAGGGAAAAACACCTCTAGGGCTATTGCATTTTCTTCTCACTAAAGCTAGTATCTGTTCTTTTTTTGATGTTATGTGAGGTTCTTGAGGTTTTTGATGTCTGATAGCTCTTGGCGCTCATCTCAAGGCCTACCTCGTGATTCTCACCCAACTCCCTCAGCTCTTCTCGTCTTAATCACGTATTTCTGCATCTTTCCAGATGCCTGAAATTAGTTTGTGACAATTCAGGCTGATTCCTACTGATAAAAATGTGATGTAATACCCTGGAGTTTCTTTGTTTCAGCTAATATAGGCGTATCTCTATGGAGCTTTGACATTTTATGGGCTTCAGTACCATGGGCGGTGTAGCCTAGTGGTTAAAGATCTATGTTTGGGTAATTTGCCTCTTATTCAAACTCGAAATCACTCAATCAGTGGCAAGTCAACTCTGCTGTTGCATCTGTTCCAATTTACATCAAGTCCGAAGTGAATACAGCTTGAGATAGGGTGAGGCAGTGATTTTTCTTTACTCCATCCGTGAAATACATGACGTCCCATCGATTTCTGAGAAAGTCCTTCTCTTTTCTTGTGTAATGACAGCTTTGATGGCAGGTTCGAGATGGTGCTTCATGTTGACACTCAGGTAATGGTGGAACACGTGTTTTTTTGAAGGGCCAGGACAGTTGCAGCTTCATTGGTTGACAGGTCCAGCCTGCCACGTCCTTTCCCTGACCGCACTACTGACTCTCCCTCAGACTCGAGAGCCGAGGGTGGAGCAGCTCTCTTCTTCTCTGCTTTCATCTAACAAGGCTCTAATGATCAAGAAGACAGGACTGGCTCCAGACGTGATTGAGAGAGATGGATGCTGCAATGCTGAACTCATTGAAGAAACAGAATGAGGTTAGGTAACAAGGCAGCTGTTTATGTCTGCCGATGTATCAGATGTTTGACTGAGGATCACCTTGTGCTTCAACAGACTTCAAAGTCACCATGAAATCAAAATGGGCAATTCCTATTGTTTATGTAATGTTGCCATGGGTATTAAAAACCCTTTGCAGAAACTCCTCTACTGATGGCATGTATGGTGTAAAGGGGTGGGCAAATAGTTCCAAAAAAGATGAAATTCAATCTATTCCTTCCAGCAACCTGTCAGTCACATGAAAAGACTTGCTAATTAGCACATTATTAGGAAAGGCGAATTGCAGATTCATCAAAAGACATTATACTGATGCTGGCTCATGAATGATTCACGCAAACATAAACGCATTTAGGTAGATCAAGGGCGTATTCCCTTCAGAACCAAATGTAAGTTAAAGTCAATCCTCTGCATCTTCAGCCACTCAGATGTCGGGAGTAAATGACTACTGCTATGTTCTTTATTACATAACACCTCAAACGCTTAAGAGTCGTGCTTGTCTCTGCATCTCGGACTGATGACGGCTCGCTCAGGGCGGGTCTGAGGTAAGACATCAGTCCAGTCTGTGTGAAACGCTGCTGTCAATCAACAGTCACGGGAGGGGCCTCCGACTGTGTGATGTCACACAGTCAGACGGCTCGATTTGAGAGAGGGGAAAACGTTTAAGCAGACTACCAAAAAAAAAACACTGGGTGGATTTTTATCATTATTTATCATTAACTGCCAACACACATTTCATTTCAAACAACTTGTAAAAGTGCATCTGGCTTTATGTGACCCCTTTAACAAAAACTCATACTATTGCAGTGATAACACTGGTTTGAGAAGTCATTTCAATTCTCAGTTGTTGTTGTTTTTCTTTTTTTCTGTATCATGCTGGCTTCGATGTTTTGAAGGACTTTTCTGCTTTCTTTTGACTTTATTCATTTCAAGGCAACATTTTTGTTTTTTATATTAAACAATATAAACATGTATTCAGGAATTAATTTTATTTATTAAAAAACTATGAAAAAGCTATGGAAGAATGGGGAAAGGGTTACAAATGTAGCTTAAAATAAGCTGTCTCTCAGTAAAAAAACTTAAAAATGAGTCCCTGAGGTGCCAGATGCTTTTATACAGTACCTGATGTACTTTGTTCAGGTGCACTCTTGGCTCAAGGCTTACGTCTTGTAGGCATCAAACCAGCTTTTGTCTTACCAGCCACACAGGCCAGGAAGATGTAGAGGTAACTGATCTGTTGATTGTGATGGTCCAAGTGAATAAACATGCGGTGTGCTTGATTTAGGAATGATCCCTTTTGCCAAGAGTATCCATTTCTTTAAAAGGAGCCCCCTGCTTTAAATGCTGTATTCCTGATGCCACACGTGCCAGAGTGCGTTATTAAACATATGTTAGTGTAAGGAGAAACATTAGCAGCAGTAGGGTGTAATTTCTCTGTGTTCAGGAGTGGTAATGAGTTGTTAAAGCCTGTGAAAAACAAACAAGGTCGTGTTATCTGTCCTTGCTCTGTGATTGCAGCTGCTGGCCGCCAAACAGAAGGCCTTCCATCTCCCTCCAGAGTAATTAGTGCTTGCTAAATGTTGCACGGCTGCCTGAATTGCCACCTTTTGCAGCTGGTGAAAGTCATTTCAGCTGTGCTTATTTTTTTCTACCTTTAGAATTAATGCTATCGTGCAGTTGTATTATTGCCGTTTTATTGCAGTGTATAGTTAGAAACTCACACCACATTTAGCACCGCTCGTTTTTTCTCAGGTTAAGGCCTTGTCCCAAATAGCGCAAAGGATATGTGCTTGGGGTGTTATGGACTTTTTGTACATATTCCATGTCTGTGAAGTCCACAAAACTGCTGGGGTCATTATAGTGCAGATTTGGAAATCCAGTCAATAGGGAATTTCACATCAAGGCGAATGTTTACCCTATAAAGATTCAGCAATTTTTCGGACAAGATGCAAGTGATTTGCGGTGACAACACAGTCGTTTTTCAAGGCCACTAGTATCTTGATGACATTTTAGTTGTTTTACAGGCTTAGAATGTATGACATCAGCCATGTTCAGCTTGCCTTTGGCAAACTCATTTATACAACAACCTCCCATAGATCCGACTCCCTCTGGAGCTACAAGCTGTTTGGATGGAGACCACATCCAGATTACGTGCATCACTTTGAGAGCATTCAAAGCGGTACAGCTCTCTTAGAACGCAGCCAGCCAGCATCAGAAAAGGTCACTTTGAATGGCACGTAGACTCACTCCAGCTTTATATGCTTTGCATGAAAGGAGTTTTTTTCCTCTATGGAATGCTACTCAATTTCTGCACAGCCATCATTGACTAAGATGAAGTGCTGACTGAATAGATAAACCTTGACTGTCAGAAAAAAAAAGTACTTTTAGGGGCATGACAACTTGTCACTAGTTCAATATAGAGGGGCATCTTTGTACCTCTTTATACCCCTAAAATGTGCATATTAGTAATTTAAAGTACTAAAATGTAACCTTAAGGCACTACTGTGAACCTTTTAGGCATAGATAAAGTACAAAGTTGTTCTTTTAAAGATACCGTCCCAGTGACAAGCTGTCATGGCCCTAAAAGTAACATTTTTAGAACTTTTTTTTTTCTGAGAGTGTTGGTAAAGTCACTTATTTTACACCCTGAAGAGATACAAATGAAGGTGGATGGTGACCAAACGCTCAACTATGATTATTCTTATGTTCCACGTCACAAAGAACATCATGAGGGTGAGTAATAGCAAATTTTAGGTGAACTGTCTCTTGTGATGTAACGTGAAACACATCACTCATATGTATTTAGATGTCTAAACAGTTTTGAAACAAGGTGGAAGAGGTTGCTTTGTAATCTTCTCAAAGATAGCGATGGTGAACAGAGGTGGAGGAGGTTGCTTTGTCATCTGTTCTCAGAGATAGACAGTTTTTGAAATCTGAGCCTGTAATCTGCGTTTCAGGATGGTAATTTAGGGAATCCAATTCAAAGTCAAACAGTGTTAAACCTTCCCGACCCAAAAGTGTTTGCTTCAGTAGTTTCTCTAGTTTAAAAAATGGCTTTGCATTTCACTGAGCATTGGTCACTGGAAACAGAAGGTTTGTCAGTGAATCTGTCGTTTTGAATCATTGAATATCTGCCAAATATATATATATATTAATGCCGTTTAAATGACTTGAATGTAATTGCGTTTTTAATGAAGTATCGCAGAGTACTGAATGAACATTGATCTAATAGTGACTTTCTCTTCTTTTTCATGCGAACACGTGGATCTCGTCATCACAGGTAATTGGATTTCTATTATTTACAATTTCTGCTTGCTAATCAGTGTATTATATATGTGTAAATAACCATGTGACCGAGTGCTGAAGATTTGTAATGCACGTGTTCGGGAAGCTTTTAGCCTTTTTTCTTTTTTTGTACTGAAAAAAGCACTGTCCTCGCATGAGCTGTTGACTAATACAGAGTTTGTGAGGCGAGTAATTGTGGCCTTGACTCATTAGTCATGAAGCTTCTGTCACACAACACTTACGATCGCAGACAGCCGTAGATTTCCTCCCACAAAGTTAAATAGCAGTCGTTTGAAATTCTCTTCACTCCTATTGAATGACATGATCTGTCAAAGTACAACTACAACTCTCTTGGCAAGCTTGACACCTTACAAACGGCAAGCGTTTTCTGTAACAGTTTGCACTTGTAATTTATTCAGTGAGATTTTAATAACAGTCCTTTTCTACAGTGCAGAACTACTTGCTTTATCATTTATTTTTAGAGTATGTGTTTATTGTGTTGACAGTAATGTAACTAATTAGTGCTTGCTGTTTTTAAAGGAATAGTTCATGCAGAAATAGCAGATCTGTCATCAGTTATTTTCATTCCAAAACCTTTTTATGATTGTTTCTTTAAATTGAATGCTATATTTATTACACTCTATTTTCATTCTATTCATTTCCATAGACACGGTATCTATCTGTCTGTCTATCTCTCCGTCACTGTCGGTCTCTCTGTCTGTCTCTCCATCTCTGTCTGTCTCTGTCTGTTTGTCTGTCTCTCCATCTCTGTCTGTCTGTCTGTCTGTCCATCTCTGTCCGTCTGTCTGTCCATCTCTGTCTGTCTGTCTCTGTCTGTCTGTCTCTGCCTGTCTGTCTCTGCCTGTTTGTCTCTCCGTCTCTGTCTGTCTCTCCGTCTCTGTCTGTCTGTCTGTCTCTGCCTGTCTCTCTGTCTGTCTGTCTCTCCGTCTCTGTCTGTCTGTCTCTGTCTGTCTCTGCCTGTTTGTCTCTCCATCTCTGTTT
>JAUMHE010000080.1:10793140-10827576 GCA_032359235.1 Enteromius mattozi | reverse complement strand
GTCTCTGTCTGTCTGTCTCTGTCTGTCTCTGCCTGTTTGTCTCTCCATCTCTGTTTGTCTCTCCATCTCTGTCTGTCTGTCTTTCAGTCTCTGTCTGTCTCTCTGTCTGTGTCGGTCTCTCTGTCTGTCTCTCCATCTCTGTCTGTCTCTCAGTCTCTGCCTGTTTGTCTCTCCATCTCTGTCTGTCTCTCCGTCTCTGTCTGTTTGTCTGTCTCTCTGTCTCTGTCTGTCTCTCTGTCTGTCTGTCCATCTCTGTCTGTTTGTCTGTCTCTCTGTCTCTGTCTGTCTCTCTGTCTGTCTGTCCATCTCTGTCTGTTTCTCTTCCCCTGTCTGTTTCTATGTCTGTTTGTCTCTCAGTCTCTGTCTGTCTCTGTCTGTCTGTTTGTCTGTCTCTCTGTCTATCTCTCCGTCTCTGTCTGTCTCTCTCTGTCTGTCTGTCTGTCTCTGTCTGTCTGTCTCTCTCTGTCTCTTCATCTGTCTGTCTGTGTGTCTGTCTGTCTGTTTCTCTTCCCCTGTCTGTTTCTATGTCTGTGTGTATGTGTCTGTCTGTCTGTCTGTCTCTCTGTCTCTGTCTGTCTGTCTGTCCTTGTCTGTCAGTTTTTTCTTCAGTGTTATTTTCTCCTGCCTCTCATACTGTACATACAGTTTTGGCAAAGTAATACTTTTACTTAGCAAGGTCACATTAAATTTACCAAAATGTTTGAAAAAACATACTGTTACAAAAGTCTGCCATTTTAAATGAATGCTGCTCTTCTGAATTTTTGTAATATTTTGTTCTTTTGAATGTTTTTACAAAGTTATAAATTAGGAAAGAATTTTTAATGTCAAAATATTTCACAGTATTACTGTATTCAAATAAATGCAGCATTGATAGAGCATAATAGACTTACAAATATTAAAACCCCACACTTTTGAACAAATTAAAGAAGAGTAAATGTAATTATGTAAATGTAAATAAAAAAAGACTAAACTAAAAAAATAGCATACTTAAAATGTACAAATAAATAAACACTGTTAAATTATCATCAGATTATTTTATATAGTTCCAAGTAAAATAAGTGACACATATATAGCATAATCAAAATTCTAAAAAACATATATATTTTCTATATTAAAGTGCTCCTATTATGAATTTTTTGAAAATTACCTTTTATGCAGTGTGTAACACAGCTATAAGTGAATGAAAACATCTTGCAAAGTGCACCATGTATAAAGTTATTGCCTCCCAAAAGAAAGAGTCGACTCTGAATCATTGAAACAAGTTGTTTTTAAAACTAGCTCCAAGCAGTTTCATGTTGCGCAGATCTGCCATAACTTGATTTTCGTGTCTGAATGAAAAAGCACATTTCTCTGCCACTAGAAGCTTACAAACACTGTGTAAATTAAATCAATCAGTCACTGGAGGGGTTTGGAATAATGAATCGTCTGGGAGTCATTGAACAAATAAGGTAAAAAATAAATGCATATTATAAGAAAACTAAAATGTTTTGACCTTGCATGCATGTTGTTTGCTTTTACTCCTAAAACCAAAATATGAACCTTTCATAACCTGTAATAGGGGCACTTTTCCACTATTCGTATTCATTGTATAAAAAAGTGACATGGACATGTGCAAAATATTTTCTTTCAGGTTTCCGCACTACGCATTTACAACAACATGAAGGTCAGTAAACAGCAAACGATGACAGAATAGTCTTTTATGCATGAACTATTCCTGTTAGCCTTTTCTTTGGACCTTATATTCACCTGTTTTCCACAATCCTAAGAAACACCTCATGGTTCTCTCTCAACAGACGCTTTGTAGTTCTCCCTTGCCTTTTTAACCACGTCCCTAGAGAGAAAGCTGGAATTGTGATTTTAGCTGTCCAGACCCTGGAGAACAGTTGCTGTCAGACAAACCCACACATACTGCAGGCTCGCAGATCCTCTTTGGACCGAGCTCACCACTACACAGTCCCTCAAGACCAGGTCTGCAGCCAGCCGGCACTGACAGATAGCATGTACTGTACCTGCACAGAGGAAAAGAAACTCTGTAGGGGGGAAAAGCAGAGAGAGTTGAAAGAACAGAATATATTAAAAGAATAGTACTTGAAGAGGAGAAATGATGGGGAGAGAAGCACTAATAAGGTCGCGGCTCATGCTTACCTCACTCAAGTGCGTGTTCTGTCTTTAATCATTTATATTCCATGGCTGTTATAATGCTATCACTGAAGGGAGTGGATCAGATCATCACGTATCTTTGCCGACGTATTTGTTAGCGACCTGATATGCATGAGCAGACAGAAAACCCTGACGTGAGCTGCATCAAAATGTGTGGTTAGAAGAATTCAGACTGCGTTCAGACTTTAAAGGTTGAACTGGCTTTTGATCTAGAAACGTAATAATTATTGCAGTGAACTGCTGCTTGTTTATGTCACTGTCAAGAAGCTGAAAATAAAAATCTCTTGGGTTAGGAATCGTAAGGATTTTAATTATTCCTGTACTGTTAGAAGAATAATTGCTATATACTAAACAAAAACGCTGTTTTTTTAAAATAATACTTCTTAAGCTACATTTGTTTTGACAGAGTTCTGAGTTTGATCTTTAACAACCAGTAGGTAATGATCTGGTCTTATGACATTAGCATTTCAGGAAACTCTGTCAGAATTTTTTAGAGTAGTCTTGTGTTCCTAAAGGCAATACAGTGCAGACTTTAAAGAAACATTAACAGAACAAGTTTCATAAAAATAATTAGGTTGTCTTGCCAAATTCTGTTCCTCTTGAACTGTAGTGAGTAAGTGACTGAAAACAAAAAGAAAAGATGCAATAAAACAATGACTTGTGCAAAATAATCACAAAAAGGGACGTGAATTTCTTTCTTAGACGTACAGTAATATATCATTTATAAATAAATTGAGATATTTTAATGACTGTAAGATTTTTTTTAACGATTTCAAGTATCTTATGCTCACCAAAGCTTCAATTATTTGAACAAAAAATATTAAAAACTGTATTTTGAAATATGATTACAATATAAAAGTGATGATATATTAACAAATGTTTATGTGACGCTAAAGCTGAATTTTCTGCAGTCATTACATCAGTCTTTGGAGTCACATGATCCTTCAGATATAATTCTAATGTGTGATTTGGAACATTATTGTGTTAAACGGTCATGCTGTTAATCGGATTTTTCAGAAAAAGCAAAACGTTTATTTGAAATAATATAAATCTTTTAGAGCATTTTAAATATCTTTGCCATGTTTTTATTTAATTTAAGGCATCCTTGCTGAATAAAACCTGGCTTGAAACAGATTTTTTATTTTTTTTGATGTTTTCATTTCGTAACCCATCACACATACAGCACTGTTTGTGCCTGTGAACATTGACACCTGAAAAAAAAAAAAACCTTCTTGTGCTTGGCACAGAGCTTTTAATAATCAGCTCCTATGGAAGCATCAGTCACGGACAAACTTCACACTCGACAATCCATCTCCCTCACACACACACGCACATTTGTATTGATTTTTTTTCACTCCTTTGATTGCCTTTCTCCCTCTTCATCTAGGCTTCTGTCTTATCATCCTAGCAGATTCCTTAGGGGGGCTGAACTTATCCAGTGAAAACAGTACTAAGAAGGCATTCAGATGCTAATCTGACTCTGGTGGAGTCTTTTCTTTCTGCTGGCAGAGGTCGGGAGTGTATCATTTCTCAATTATACAAACGCACAACTCCTTTAGCAGTTGAAGTTGCTCAGCCCTCCCTGCATACCTGTGCCAAACGTGCCACAGAACAATACATCTCAGTCAGCACCAGTTCAATCTAATTATCATCATTGTTAATATTGTTGGGGTTTTCAAAATCTTGTGAGCTTTCTTCTTGAACATTTCTTCCTTTGTTGAAACCAGGCGATAATCATCTTTGCAGTGTGTTTGGTTGCATATGCAATCACAGTTTTAAACAAATGATCATTGTTCATCATTGTTGATCAGTTCTCCTGCAGTATAAATTCCTGACAGTTATTCATAGCAGCAGGTGATTGCTTGTCTTGTGTTGAGTATGATGACTGTGGGGTCTCTTACAGATGTGTATTTTTCCACCTCTTGGATTGTAATAATATTATTTTTAGTAAGTAGTGGCTCTAAGCTAAAATACCTGACGTTGAAATGGCCATTAAGATGCAGTTGATGCAGTTATTAAAACTTGAGTTGCAATAATAATTACTAATATTGATAATAACAGAGTGGCAAATTAGCATATTAGAATGGTTTCTGAAGGAAGCAATGATGCTGAAAATTCAGCCTTGGCTTCACAAGAATAATCAAATCAGAATAGCTGGGATTGTCAGATGCTGCTTCTATAAAGGTCAAGGAATGGGTTCATTAATTAGGGCCAGTGTATACAGAAGCCACGGCCGAGGAATGACAAACACACACAGTATGCTCACATCACATCAGCGTTACACAGGAGGAAAATCCTGCTTCAGCCTAGCATGTCATATGGCCTCCTCCCATCTTTCTGCATATGAGTAATCGTGTCACAATGACTGGTAACATGGGAGTGTTTTTTTTTTCGTATCTTCAAGGTTTAAACCAGCTATAGATGTTTATTAATAGCAGCAAGCGGATATATCTTTAAGGGCAGGACTATTATCAGCGACGTAGGCTGCTGTTTGTTTTGTCATTTCCATTGCTGTCTGTTCCGCCATCGTGCACAGAGGAAATAAAGGCGTTCGCTTTAAATAAGTCACAGTACAATAAAGCTTGTGGATGAAATAGAGATGCTACAATGATATTGGCTACAGTTTGACTCCCTCCATTAGGTTAAAAAAAATCTAATTAATTATGGCTGTCAGTCAAGTAAACGTGTATGCCTTGAACTCCAGCGTTGAGTGCTATGAGTTTTTCTTTGTCACATTTTAAGCAGATTTTTTTTTGTGTGGAATAGATTGAAAAGTCATTGAATAATTGCCATGTGTGATAGCTGACACAGCTCTGTTGATTTAATAATTAAACATTCCTGTCGTTGAATGTTTTAATTTAGCACATTATTTTTTGAGTTTATTAATACTTTAAAAAACTAATATATGCAATTTCCATATTTCCATATTTTATTTAAATTAAAAACATTGTAAATTTAAATGTAAATAGGTAAAACATATATTATATAAAAATTAACATTTATTAGGCTATATTATTATATTGTATTGTATTGAATTCTATTCTATTCTATTCTATTATGTTTTTAATGGAATACAAATATATTTTACTGTATTTAAAAAAAAATATGCTGACCGCCAATAAAAAAAAATCGTATTTTTGAGCATTTAAATGCTAATTCCTTTTAATTAGCTTAAAAGAGTTTACATGAACTATAACGTATGATTGAAATGTTATAATAATGTCTTACTATAATAGTTTTATTAAATTAACTAATATATTATCTGTTTTAATTTTAAAGTTAGTAATTATGTTGTTTTGTCATTTTAGTAGGTTAATATATGTTTGCTTATAGTGTTGAGTAAAATATATTTATCTTTCTTCAGTTAATGTTTATTATTTTGCAAGTAGTTAATTTTTTGTACACACATATAATGTGTATAAAACAAAATGTAATAAGATTTAGTAGTAAAAAATGTTTTTTATAGTAAACATTTTGGTGGCCAACAGTAAAACAATCCCAATTGTTGAACCCTTTGAATAAATAGCTTCCATTTTGGGAACACTTTGTAATAACTACACACTATGAATCATTAGTTAAGCATTAGTGAATACTCAATTTATCCTTTATAAAGCATTGTTCCAACATTATTATGCATTAGTAAGCAGTTTACAAGTGCATCTATAAATGCCTTGTTCTTGAACCTTGTTTAATGAATTGTATTTTCATGCTTTATTAATGATCAATTTACCATTTCTAAATTATTACATTATTTACAAACCAGTTATTTAGGAGTTGTCAGTGTTTAATAAAGTCATTTAGAAAGTCTAAGTAAATGATTAATAAATTATTGAAATGAAATTATTTTTTTTCTCTTAGGAAGATATCTGAGTATTTTATCTCCTTTGTAATAGATATGCTTATAAATCAAGAACACGGCATTTACAGCTGTATTTATAAACCGCTTACTAATGACTATTAATGTTGGAACAATGCTTTATAAAGGATGAAATGACTATTTATAATGATTCACTAATGATTCATAGCATGTAGTTATTATAAAGTTAAAAACACTATTAAGGATTGGACTGAAATATATGTGAATTCCTCTTGATGTGCCCCATGTTGCCGGTCTCCCTTCATGGCTATTAAGAGTATTGGCTGTTTTCTCGGGCTAAATGTCTCTGAAGGTCTTCCACCCGCCTCGCCTGCCTGCTCATCTCCATGGCAATTGATCTGAATGGGTGAGGGGAGTCCTCGCTCACCTCCATGGTTTTTAGAGAATCTGTCCTATTCGGAGCTGGAGGGGTGTCTGCAGCCCTGCTGATTTATAGACAAGGCTTTAATAAACGGCAGTAGCCTGGCAGCCAGAGCAGGTAAACCCAGGCCGAGAGGGGCTTTGGAAGGTGTTAAAGGTGTAATTTAGGCTATTTGTGCTAGAGCAGAAATAGCTGGCCGGGGGTATTACAGTACCAAGATGGACTGAATTTGGCACCAGCTTTTGCAGATTTATGCTCAACATTATTCACAGATCACAATAATTCTGCCAAAGCTTCTCTCATGATGGACACTTTAAATGGAATCTGTACACATGCCATACAAAATCATAGCCGTTGAGATGGCACCAGCCCATATTCTTCCTCCGTACAAAACCACAGGGCTTTAGCTGCTGTCATCAGGATAAGTATGTTGTGTAAGATTACAAGACATGGGTCAGCACACATTATATCTGCTGGGCTCGGTGAATGTTCACAGATCTCTTTAAACCTGTGATCACCTCTGTTCGTTTCTTTCTCTCTGATGTTGAAAACAGTGTGTAATAGTGCTGCTGGTGATTCTCATCACAGCCGCTCCTGGGAATTGATGCTCACATTCTCCCTCGTACTGTTATATTCTACAGGTGCAGTGCTTGGCTGAGACTTTAATCTGTTGAAGAGGCTCTTAAGGTCTTGTTTTTGGTGGTTCTGGGTGGTCAGAACTGCATGTACTGGACACATAGAATGGGCCTTTCAGAGACGACTCTTTTAATGTGATAAGCTTTTAATAGTTAAGAGTGCACAATATATGAATGTCATGGTGCACAGTACATCAGTATATTAGCTATTAGGGATCATTTTTTTTAAATGTCCAAAATGGTTATTACATTACATTATATTAAAATATCCATATAAATGAATTGTAATTTATATAAAAGTAAATAAAAACTTTTTTATAAACAATATTATATTATAATGAAATAAAAGGTATCTTTTAAGGTGTGTGTGTGTGTGTGTAAGTAAAAAAAATATGTATAAATTGAATAATAATTATGACTTTTTTTTACTTCAGTAGCTTTTTTTTAATATATATTTTATTATTTATAATAACATTTTATTTTATTAACTTTACTTTATTACTCTATATTTTAATGTTTTTTAAAGTATATATATATATTTTATTATTTTCTCTATTCTATATATAGATAACAGATAATCTTTGCTATCACAATTCAACTGTAAAACAGATTTATGTTTAATTATTTATTTTAATTATTATTCATTTTGAATTTATTTAGGCCAAATATTATAGACTTTTAGAATGGCTCATTTATGAGTTTTGGCTATTACATCAAAATAATTATCGGCTGATTTTATTAACCACATATCTGATACAGGTGCATCGCTAAATAATAATTCCCCATGGAGCTTTCATCCCTCTAGTTAACATTTGTGATGATGCAGTTAACTATTAAAACCAGGGCTTTATTCGATTTTTAATAAAATACAGCAAATTACAAGCATTAGCTGTGTTGATTTGATAGTAATCTTATGTGTGGTTGTAAATAACAGGTTGGGTTTCACAGCACGCGGTTTCTCAGCATTTGTAGCAATACCACCACCTGCGACTACACAGAACAGCCGTTCACTGTGGAAATAATAACACAGCGTTTCACACATGCTGATTCATGAGTGCTGCTGTAGACTAGTGGCAGCGTTTCATCCCTGCACTGTGTTTTAGCCTGGTAATGAGAAATAGCTGGAAGGCAACATCAAACTCACATCACTCTGAAGTTTGGTGACTTGTTTTTACTGCATCAGTGTTTTTATCCTCTAGATTGGTCTCTGTAATGCTATGAAAGTGCCTCTTTACATTTTACGATGTCAGTGAGGGGGAGGTGTTGTTGACCGTTTTCTCAGAGAACTGCCTTTTACTGTAATGGTTCATGTGGGATCTGAGAGAGAAAGACCCTGCTTTTGTGGCCTCTTTAAATACATAAGCAGCCACCAGAGCCTGGAAGAGTGGCTGAAAAAGGGAGATATAGCAGCTATTCTTCTCAAGACACCTGTTCATGCCACTATAAATCTCAACCGTCCCTGGGAGGGGGTCCAAAAGCCCCAACAAGGCCTGAAAGGAGAAGGTTATCTTTCCTGCCAGGAATAATGTAGCATCGTTCAGTATTAAAGCTGCGCTCTGGAAGATTACAGTCTCACCTTTACACCCAACAGGTCGACTAGAGACTGATTTGTGTATCAGGGTTGTGCAGCATTCACAATCGAATTGAATGCTCTTTGTTCCAAGTTCCAAGGGCGGAAACCAACAGGATGCAGAATCATAAATTAAATTTTACATTTTAGAAAATAGAATTAAAGAAAACTGAAAGTGCACTTCATTTATTATTACCAATAAAAATGAAAAATGGTGTATTTCCAGAAATGTTGATATTAATGAGAAATGTTTGAAATGCAACCTAGGACAAATATATTTATATTTTTATTTATTTAGTTATTTACTTTAGGGCTGTCAAATTGATTAATCATGATTCACCACAAAAATAAATATTTTAATAGATATACTTATCTGTATATATGCAACTGCTGTCAAACGATTAATTGTGAATAATCACATCCAAAAGAAAAGGTTTTGTTTCCATAATATGTATGCATGTATGTATGCATGTATGTGTGTGTGTGTGTATATATATATATATATACAGTATATACACACACACACACATATATATATTTAGAAACTTTTTACTTATGTTTACATGTCTATATTTAAATTCATGAAATGTATATTAATAAATATACACTGTAAAAAAAAAAAACATCTGTAAAATTTACGCTAACAAATTGGCAAGTGTGTGGTTGGCAGAATAAAACCGTGAAAAATGCGGTATCAATATTTTTGTTTTATGGTTTTATGTTAAATTTACAGTTAAATACCGTAATTTCTAATAATAAACCTTAATAACTGATATAATGTTAATATACCAACCTATTAAAGTAGTGAAATCTATTTTGTACCTTTGAAATACACTGATAACTACCAAATGCAGGTGGTGATGAGAAAGTCACATGATGAACCAAAGCCCATCACAAGCAGCTTTTAAATAGTAACATATATTGAAGGTGCTCAGTGTCATTCACACAAACACTAAACACCATCATGGCAAGAATTATTAAAGTGAAATGTGCAATAAACATTCATTTAACTACATTACATGTAACATACAACCCTAATAAACATAACTGATAAAAAAAACTAAGAAGAAACATAGTTATTTCAATGAAAAAACATCAAATTCAAATAAAATGCAATGCAGGGAATTCTGGGAATGTCAGTTTATGGTGTTTCCCTGTAAATTTAACAGGAATTTACCATTAACCATTTAACAGGCTTTTACTGTAGCATTTTCACAGTTTTTTTTACAGTGTATTTAATATATAAAAATTACTAAAAATATTTACATGCATATATAATATTATTTAAACAAAACATTTATTTTGGATGTGATTTAATCACGATTAATCATTTGACAGCACTAATATATATATATATATATATATATGTGTGTGTGTGTGTGAATAAATATATACGTGTAAATATTGTACATTGTACAAACTTTTATTTTGGATGCAATTAATTATGCTCTATTTTACTTGCTTGCTTACGTGGTGGGAAAACATTTTATTTGACATAATTCTCAAATTTTTCATAAACTCTTCCGAAAAGGACTCAAACATCTATATAAAATCAATAGATTTTGATTTAAATTTAATAAATATCCAACTTAAACCAAATTGATTTTTATCTTGATTTATTTTGTTTATCCCAAAACTTATTGAAATAAGGAAATGCTTTTCAGTGTGTGACTGTTGAATTTCTTTCAAGTGCATTTCAATGAATTACTCTTTCTGTCACTTTAATTCTGCATCCTTACAGTAAATTCAATTTAATATTCACACAATTGATTGGGGCCAATTCTAAAATTCAGGAATTTGCCCAACTGTGCTATTAGAAAAATTAGTCAAAACAATATAAATTCCCTCTCATATGCCTACTTGAGGATCCACTTCAATAACAACTGGCTCCAAATGTCTCTATAAGCTTTGTGTAAGAGTTCACTTTATATTTGAAATGCACCGTACAGAATGATGTACATTCTGAAGACATTTTTCTATAAAATCTGACTACAAACACTCAAATGTATTCTTCTGTACCCTCTACCCCAAATACCAAGGTCTTTGAGGTAGAGACAGTCTCCTTGGTTACAGGATCCCGAGGAGAGAGAGATGGAGACACTTGAGGGGGGAAAAGATCACTCCATTTCTCCATTTCATTCCCTTCCCTCCAGCTTCAGCTCCCACAGCTAATCCTGTTTGGAAATATTTTCAGGGAAAAGAGGATTATGTTGTAGTGTAGCTATGAATTTCAGCACAGTTCACTCACACTTAATTAAATTCATCATTGTCTCCTAAAAGCTTGCATTCTTCTCACCGGGACATTTACTTCAATAAATAAGAGTCAAGGTGCTGTAATTAAGTCGAATGGGTTCTTCTCATCTGGCAGTTTTAGGAACTGCTGAAACAGAATTTTCTCTGTGGTTATGAAGAGGGGATAAAATCTCTTTATAGAAACTAAAATACTGTATGTGGAAAACAGTCACAGTCAAGATTGTGAAGCCACAATACGGCTGTGTGAATGTAAAACATTTCGTCAAAATACAGCATGGCTTTTTTCAGTCTGTTTGAAGAGCATCACTATTTCCTCACAAAGATATTATTACTGTATTGAATTATTGACTTCATGTTCCTCAGCCTCTAGCATAGCCCACCTCACCCTTAGTCTCAGGACCTCATCCAGAAAATATGTACAAATACATGCCTTCTGTTCTTTCTTTGTTAATGTTATTACATCACCAGATGGCTTTTGAAAGTTTAAGGCAACAATGCAAATTTGATATTGATATTGATATTGATATTATTTTGATTGATTTTTTTTGTTTTGTTTGTTTTAATGTTCAAATACAGAGTTTTTAAATTTACATTTGCTCTAACTAATTAGTCATTTGTTTAGGAAAAAGGACAGCAGAAAGACTTAAGGTTTTATATTTGATATGTTCTATTAAAGCACAAAGTAACAAACATTACATTGTTAAATTAAAATATAGAGCAAGACCATATAGAAGCTTTTTTATGCTCATCAAGGCTGGCAACAGTTGAGCTGCCTAATATTTTTTGGAAACTGGTCTTTTTATGGTCTTATTTGATAAATGAATAAATAACAAAACTGTTTATTCAAAATAAAAATACAACATACTATTCAAGTTTGGGATCAGTGTTTTTTTTTTAAGAAATTAAAAATATATTCAGCTTTGAAGAGCGAAAGAGACTCCATTAAAACATTTAAAATCTTACTCTTCCCACACTTTTGAATGGCAGTGATTATATAGATATGTATATTACATTATATTTTTAAATTTCATAATTAAAATTTTCACTTTTTTATTCTGATAAAGTTATTTAAAATTAGATTTATTTTCTACAATTGAAAGACAGAACAAGGAATTCACTTCCTTCTCAAACTTTCATACCCCACAATACATCAGTGTTATATTGTGAGTATATGTGAGTCTCATACATCTTTCTGCTTCTCTATGAGAACTAATGAATGCAGTTGTGCGTTCCAACTACAATCTTTATGTTATATGTCAGACACGTATCTTCACACATAATTGTTTCCTGCTCTTGACAGCTAGGTTGTCTTTTTTCGGTCAGGTTGATAATGTTGAGAGACAGAAGTGTCTTTGTGTTTGAGGGAGCGGTGCTCTTTCTCTTTTTCTGGCTGGCACTTTCACAGTGGACTTCTCAAGTGTCGCCCTGGTCTTGCAGCAGAAAGATGTCCTCTCCCCTGGACAAACTGCAAGGCCTGATAGACGAGGACTCTTTAATGAGGTAGTATGAGCATGGAAACGCACTCACATTCATTTTGTGGCTCTTCGCATTAGAGCCCAGATATTACCATGTAATGGGCAGATGAAAAGGGCACTGTAATGTTTTTCTCATTGAATAGATTGCAGCTTGTGATTGAAGGTGTCCCTGCGGTTCTAGTGTTACTTATCCCAACTAATCATGAGGCTTATGTGCGTTTGTGTCAGACAGCGTGCAGACAGTGAAATGCATCAAAGAAGCTTCATGAAATAATAGACCATCGATTCCAAATCATCTTAACATTTCCTGTTCTATTTACTGTTCTTTTAACGATTTGGAGAAAAAAAGAAATGCTGTTTCATTGAAAAGTTAGAATCTTATTAATAAAACATTTTAAATAATTTCTGCAGAAGGTGTTTTTGCACTGTTGTCCTTGATCACATATTACATGTACTTTAGAAGTAAATTATTTATAATTACAAAAAACTGTTCTCAAAACCAAACCTAATAAAAATAACTTAATTATATGGTAGGTAAATGTTAATTTATATTGCTTAGTACTTATTTGTACAATTATACTGTAACAAGTGTATCCACTTTGTTCAAAATGAAGTGTATCTAAATGTTTTTTACACTCTGTTTAGACGTGACATGAATGAAAACCAGCAGTTGTCCTTAAAGGGATAGTTTACACAAAAATGTAAATTCTGTCATTAATTACTCTGTCATATGTGCATCAAAGTCCATTTTCACATATTAAAGGTCTGTTCACACAGGACGAACATCGCCGACGTTTAACGCCTCATGACTAAACAAAGGGCGCCAATGCACACCGAAGTGAAATAAATGTTGCGTAGTGCCACCTTGTGTACTGGGGTGTTTCTGTTTTTCTTTAAGCACTCATCGTACCATTTATATGCATTTTCACCAGGCTGCCAGAAAGGTAGTGATGACATTGTTAAAATGTGACATCAGTGGTTTAACCGTAAAAAATGTTTAATTATCATTTTATGGCTTTTGTGAATTAAAAACAGTTAGTTATTCTTTCTGAAGTCCCTTTTGGTTTTGGTGGATGGTTTTTATTCACTGAAGAGAACAGGCTTATAAGAGTCATTCATACAGGAATCAGACTGTTCTGGTTGTGCTATTTATTTTTGATTCACTAAAAAAATCTGTTGTTAGTCATTCAGGAATCAGACTGTACTGATTGCCCTGTAGGGTTTTGTTTCAATAAAAACAACTAATAGGAGTAATTAGTTTGGGAATCAAGCTGTACTTATTGCAAGGTATGCTTTTAATCCACTAGAAAGAACTAGCTCGTAAGACTCATTTTTTTAGTGTGTCTTGACTGTTTCTTGCTATAGGTTCAGTTCCAATCTCACTGCGGAATAATGCTGCATGTACAAAATCATTAACGTTATTTAGAGCTGTTTTTTTTAAAACAATGAAACGGTTTCTGAATAAAAAATAACGTCACACATTTCTGTGTGACATTTAACAGATCTGTATAAAATATGCTCTATTATAAACATTAGAAATGAGAACGTGTAATACCATTTTATGAGAGTAGATTACAAAATGGCAAACATCAAAAGATTTTTTCTTTTCAGATGTGTGAAAAGATTAAATGGCTTGACCTTCAGTCGATTTATGAAAAATCTAATTTGAATTATTGGATGAGAAATGTTTCAGAGACTTTACCTTTGTTAGGGACGCCCACTCCAACCCTATATTAATTAATTGACATTGCTTTGAACTTCCCCTTTATGTTGATCCAGCTGTTTAATGGCACAACTTCTTTTCCCAGTTGTCCTATTTCACTCAAAGCCTTCAGTTGCTTCTGTCTTTAACATACAGCCCTGATCATCTCTCTCCTATCAATTTGGACCTCGGCCTTGATTAGTTGTGTAGGACAAGCCCTGCTGAACCTCATGGGCCTCAATTAAGGTTCTGGACAGTCCTCTGCAATGATATCTCAGGCTGAACTGCTTTTTCCTGCCTTCAATTTTCTTTACTGCCCCAACTTGACGTTATACATAGTAAGACCAGTAAAAAGAACAACTGGTTAAGTAATGGTTAATATTGACTGTTTTTTTCCACTGACGTTGCTCTTTCTGATGGTTGATTTGAAAAACTGGTTTTACTGAGATGTTGGTCAAAAGCTTTAATATGATGAGCAATCAAAACTAAGGCTTAGAGCTTGTATATATTATCAACAAGTTTTGTGAGGCTTGACATGACTCACTGACAATGGAAAGATTGGCACAGGCACAGATGCTGTTTAAGCATGGGCGTGTTTCAGGCCTCTCCCTGGGAACAGCTGGAGCTCATGAAATGAGCAATGTGCTGCATTCTTCAGACTGAAGTTTGAGATGCTACTTGGAGGTCATTATCCTTTCCAAAGGCTGGATTCATGGACGGAGGAAAACGGATCATAGCTAATAAAGACTTGTGATCCAGCTTTCACCATCTGAGTTTGACTAGAGCTGTCATATCGGCTCTCGCTATTAAGATCTCAGGTGATCGAATCACAAGCAGTCAGAAAGGAAAAACTCTTCCAAACATAATTTTAATTACAATGTCATCATCTTGCAAAGATGGAGACATTTTCTGCCTCTATTTTAAGCATTGTGACTTTTGGTTGCATTTTTGCCCTGGTTGTGCTCCAAGAATTAAGCCAGAAGTTGACATGTCTGATTGTTTAAGCAAACGGACATTTTCAATGTGCCACTGTGATTATTATCTGCTAATTCGACATATAGTTTTCTCTGCATAGGATTAAGTAGTTTAACATTGAAAAAACAGCATTTTTACACTGCTTTTGTTTGTTTTTTGGCTTGAATACTATCTGCTCTTCTTCTATCATTCTCTTATTGACTGCTCTGTTTTGCTTCAAAGAAAACAGACTAAATCACAAACCGAATGGCAGTTTCCAGTAGCTTGAGAACAGCGAGTCGCTTGGCTTCTTCCCCCTCAGATCAGCGGCCTCTGAACTTGTGCGCTTCCCAGGAGTGTAAGACTGATGTGAACTGGACATCGACTCCATTGCTTAGTCGCCCTGATCACTTTACGGCAGCCTACTGGTTGGTTTCTGTTATGGGCAGTTACTGTGCCAGAGAGGTGATGGATGGCTTTAATGACTGTGAGCGGCCCCTCGGAGAGCTCCCTTATCCTAGCCGAGGTGAACAGGGAGCTTTGTGACCGCAAGATTCAGTCAATCTGACAGTCAAACATTCCTCTTCCTCTACACAGAGAGAGCAACATGGCGTTTTGCCATGAAGACAAGATTGTGTGGTTTTGATATTAATCCTCTGGTTGTACACACACATACACAAGTACACTTGGGTCGTTCCTGCTGTGCAGTGCATCCTAAACTCTGCAACTGTCTTTTTAATAAATGTATGTGCCTATAGTGTTATTTAAAGTATTTTTTTTAAATGAAAGCTCAGGCTTTTGAAGTTTATGTTTTTGATTTATAATTAATAAAGTGCTATGGTTAGCCATTTATCAGTAAGAGATTTAGAGCTTACATGTGACCAACAGCTTGAATTTTTTTCTTCTTTTTTTTTTAACCCATATTTTTTAATATCTATATTGTCAAACTGATTTCTAAGAAAGCCTGCCCTGTTTCTACCTCAGAGAAAAAATAATAATTAATTGACTATATTTCTTGTAAACACAGCTCACAATAGTGGGGTTTATGTTTTTTTTTTTTTTTCTTTTTTCCTTTTTTTTTCCCTTTTTTTTTTTATTCAGGTGAAAACTGGCTTTTATAAATTTCTGTAGTTATTTCTAACATGATTAATTTTTTATTTTATTTTATTTATTTTTTTAAGTCTTATGCATTTCATTGCTGCATTTATTTGATAGAAAATACAGTAATATTAAGAAATATTACTACATTTAAAATTTTACTTTTTTATTTGAATATATATTTAAATAATTTATTCCTATGAAGCAATGCATGATGTCATGAAATCACTATACTACTGTATGCTGATTTGGTGCTCAATAAATGTTTTCGTTACATATATGTATGTGTGTGTGTGTATGTGTGTAGAAAGAGATAGAGAGAGGATTATTTGATGAAACAGTTAAAAAAAAAACAGCATTAATTTGAAATAGAAATATTTTGTTTTCTTTCAAGCAAGGACGCAATAAATTAATCAAAAATACTGTCACTTTTGATTAATTTAATGTGGCCTTGCTTTATGAAAGTATTAATTTCCTTTTTAAAAAAACATACTGACCCCACACATTTAAACATAAAATAATGTAATTTCCTAGAAGATGTTTATAATTTATTCCAGAATATTATATAGTTTATGATGGAGACTTTAAAGTGTACTGCCTAGTAGGAATAATCCATGTATGCATATACAGTGTGTATATATACACTGTAAAATCAGCTTTTATTCAAAAGTACTTCCATTCACTTCATACAAAAATAGGTGGGTGTTAAAGGATCAGACATGTATTCAGGAACACAGATCCACTTATGCAAATCTGCGTGTTAACGAGACACACTTGAGATGGCCCGCAGGCTTCTCGTGGCTCATTTGGAGCGGCCGGCGTGTGGACTGACAAGGCCTTGTTTCAGTCAGACAGAACGAGCGCTGAATAACAACACTCCGGGAGAACGGCGGAGGTCATGGCTCCGCACACAACACTGAGTGGCTGGCGTGTAACTTGGGGTTATAAATGTTTCTTCCAAGAATTTAGATGATGCCACAAGTGTCACTGCTGTCTGTCTTGAAAGAGATTGCAGCCTGCTTCTCCGTTTCAAACGCATGTTAAAAAATCTCCAGACATAGCTTGAGGATCATAGAAAATCCAGCTTTGATTCTTCTCTACCTATCTCTGCCATTTCTCCCAGAAGGTTCGTACAGGACCTTCAAAAGCTCCTGGAAGTTCTTAGGCTCTATCGTGGAGTTGATGGGAAAGGAGGAGATGAGAGGCTTCGATCTGGAACTCTGTGGTGCGTCAGACACTACAAAGCCGAATGGTCGGAGTGAGGAGGAAGCCGCGGGCTCGAGATTTCTACAGATCTCTCTGTTCTTGACTCCTTTGTGTGATTGTTCCTTTCATCTATGGCTTCCTGTGACACTGGGGGCATGGTTATGAATATCACGGGTGCACTTATGAGTGTTATGAACTCAAGGCAGAAGAGATGTTGCTGGTGAGATTGTAAATATTTGATTCCTCCCTCCAGATTTTTGTCTCATTCTTGTGGTTGGGTTTTGTGCCGGTGCCAAGCAGGGCATGCTTGCTGCTGGTTTTATGATTGAGGACACAGGCATTTGAGTGTGAAACGGTCATGGCATGTTATGGCCTGAGGGTGCTGTTGTTTTTAGCCTTTATCTGCGATTCATGGGAGTTCGGAACAGAGGCTGTGTCCCAAAACCTGAAAAAGGCCGTCTTCTCAGGCACTGTAAAGAAGTAGGAAGGCATTAATACACATATTAATTCAATGTTTGAATAACATCCTGTTTGAAAGATTCTTTCACCTCAGTTTTTGAAGATAGCATAGATGTATCCATTGGAAAAAATAGCAACAAAAATTATTATTTTGGGAGGCCGCTATGATGCAAAAAAAAAAAAATGCAGGTGAAGTGTAAAATTCCCCAGCAAACTTTTGAGTGAATTGTGTGTTCGCTTTGGGCCCTGGGAGCCAACAAAACCCAGCAGATCTAACAAGCAGAAAGCAAGCAGGGCCCGAGTTGCCAAGCGCCTCTTTCTCCCGGCTAATTAGCTCTTCACTGGGCTTCCCGTGAATCTCCACTGGACCACTGTCATAACATGGCCTTGTTAGTTTCTGGTGATGGTTTATCTGTGGCATTTATATTGCTCTCCTAATTGAAAAAAGAAGGGGTCTCTCAGCATGTGGGTTTGTTTTCAGGGCTGAGGTGACGGTGTTGTGTAAGCAGTGTCCTGTAGGTACAGTGTTTGTACAACACACAGGTGGGTGGCTCACTAAGTAGACTTCTTCTATAAACTCATAGTCATGTGAGAGTCTATTTGTGTTTCTTTTGTTTGATATTGGCAAATAGAGTGGTCTTGTGTGAAGATGTACTAGAAGGTGTTGAAGTGGAAAGGTGATAAGGTGCATTCAGTTGGCTTTTCCTTCGACATGCATAAAAAATAGACTCATGGGATGGGATCACGCAATGTTTGTGCAAATGTTGGTGAGTCGTTTCAGCTCAGCCTTTGTTTGCTGTAATCATCTCTGAATGTAGTTTGTAGTGTTGTTTGGCTTGTAAAGTACAGTCAGATGGAAATATGTTTGTTGCTATCTTCCTTATGCTCATTTTAATAACAGTAATATCTTTTCGTCAAATTTGACATTCTCTGCTTCAGCTAAAACAGTGTTGGCACTAGTTTTAATGTGACACAAATTAAAATGAGGCTATAGATCCCTTCTAAATGTCATGCCTACGATGTTGGTGTGTCACGGTCAATCATCAGCCAATGAAACACTTCAATCTTGTTTTTCATGATCATGGAAAATGATAATGGAACTTAGTATGCTGAGACTGTATGACACATTAAACAGACTGATGTAGAGCTGCACTTTTAATCAAAATCAAACTCAAATCGGAGCAGGTTTATTTGTTTATTCGCAGTAAATGCCACCCCACAGAATCTCTGTGAGCTCTGTAAGTTTAAGTCACTTATAAAGTGCTGTTAGGAACACAACATGCACTGAACAATCTTAACAAACATGTAACAAGAAGCGTTTATACCGACTGTCGTCGAGAAGCTTTAAAGGTTCCCTGCAGTTTTTCCACTAAAATAAAAGTTTTAGTGTTTATAAATTAGGAAGTAAAGGGATAGTTCTTTTATTTGCTGATCTCCATTGACTTGAGTAATGTTTTTTCCCTCATACCATGGAAGTCAATGAGGACCAGTAACTGAAGGTGAACTATTCCTTTAAAACAGCCATAAATTACAGAAAATAATTTTACTTACAGTAAATAAAATAATATTATTATTAAATACCCTAGTTTTTATTTTACACTTTTTATATTATACTATACTGTATTAAAGTATTAATGTTTCTTATTTTATAACAACAAAAACACTACTACTACTAAAAAATAATATTTTTTATTATTTGTAGTAGTAGTAGTTTATTATTATTATTACAATATTTATTACAATGACGACGGCAACAACAATAATAACAATAATTTTTATTATTGCAAAATAATCACATGTGCAGCCCTAAAAGAAAGCTCACAATTCAAATAAAAAAAATAAAAAACTGGCCTTACAGTCTGTTTAATTTGTACATTTCAGCAGGAGGGGTTGTTTCCTCCACTTTTCCAATGCAGTTGTTTGTGTATAAACATAATTTTAACATTCGGCTGCTGTGCGAGCAGAAAAGTATCTCCGGCCACTCATACAATGGCTTTGGCAGTCGAGTGAAAGAATGTGCAAGTGCTAATCATCTACTGGGCAAACATGGCTTCATTAATATTCATGAGCCAGGTTAATAAGGTTTTTAATGTACCCCACTTTTTTTTTTTGAGATCACTCCTACGCCCCTGGTCAGATTGAATATGGCATCTAGTCCAGCTGAAGTCTGTGTATACTACCATTCCACACTCCCACTCCCTGACATTTTACTGAAGCACGTCTGAGGAGAAATCACCTTCCCCGATCACTACTGTCATTTGGTCAAGAGGATAAGAGCATGACCATTGTAAAGAGTTAGCCAAATAATAAAAGGATAAGTGAGGTAAAAACATCTTCACACTCGAAGCTTCTGTACAAGAATAGACCAGCGCTAAGGTATTGCGTCATGGATTCTTTCTGTGTCCATGCCTGACCCCCTTCACCTTGATCAAAATGGCTGTAATGCCTGGATGATGAGACACAAAAGGAGCTTTTATATCCCGTGGCTCCCATGGGCTGCCTGGCAGTACAGTGACTGGAACTTGGTGCGCTTTAGTGGGAGACACCCCAGAGATATGACACAGCTCGCTAACGCTACCTGACAGCGTAGCAACAAAGAGTGCCTTGTTCTGTAAACAAAGACCTAGGCTGATATAGAATGAGTGTGCGGGGGGTTTCAGTGAGTGTTAGTGTGTGAGAATGTCATCAAAATAACAATGAACACATCCATGTATATGATTGGCTAATGTCCTGATGTCTCTCGCTGCTCTGCATGTATGTGAGGACACACAACAGTGTAACTCTTTCATGAGAGATTTCAGCCGTATCTGGGGTAAAGGCTTTTGGCACAGCAGAGTATAACCGGGTTAGTATGAAGAAGTTTTCTAGGAACATGGAGCACGTTCCTGCGTGCTACTGTACAATACTCGATGAAGGATAAAGCAAAGCTATTTTGGCCTGACCTAAATTCTTCCCATTTTACAATGTCCAAAGAATTACACAGTGTAGCTCTTGGACCTTGTTGTACAACTTAATTTGAAAACCATCGCTAGTTTTGAAAGCCTTCCTCACATAAAAAAAAGCCCTTGTTTGGCATGGTTTTTATTTATGAGTAAACCCAAATTATACATTTTGTACAAGAAGTGCATTTTGAATGTTGCATTTAAAATGACCCACTCTCAGTTCTCAGTTTCTTTTATTAAAAATTAAGAAATAGTTATTTCAAAAATGACAATTCTATCGTCATTTATTCACTCTCAAATTTAACAACATTCTTTAGAGCACATTTTCACATTGAATTCGATACCATGCACAAAGCTTTCTGAAAAGCATATGTAATGACTATACGACAAGTATATATATATATATTTTCTAGTTTTCTGTAGATATATTCCTCACATCTGTAAGGCAGTTAGCCGGTTTCATGTTAAAATGATTTTTAATAATTTTTTTATGTAAATCATAAAAATGTATGATTAAATATCACAAATATATCAAAGGAATATTTAATATATAAGTATATTGCAATAATATAATCACAAATGTTCATAGTAGTAAAATAAGTGATGTTGCCAAACCAATTTCGGGAGGAAGCTTGAACGATTATTCAGACACAGCCGGCGCCGTATTATTATCGACTCGTCAGCCAATCCGATTCCAACCTATCCACTATAAATAAGCCAGTTTCCTTCCCTTCCGTATCTCGTTACAAGCATCCCTCCTCCGCCCCTTCTCCGCCTCGTTCGCACTATCCTAACGAGGGGTACGCGGGCTCCGAGCCAGACGCCGAGCTCTACCCTCGCTTGGGTTCATACTTCTAGGGCTCAGAGTCCGCCGGGCTCCCGGCTCGCCCCCAGGACAGCACGCCAAATACGCTACTATTACTGTGATTATAAGGAAGTGCGAACTACTGAAGTATAAGTTAGTGTGTTCTGTAACACTTTAGAATAGGTAACACTTGTTAATAATCTAGTGATAAGCATGCTAATTAGCAACTAATAGGTGTAACTGTAAAATAAAGTGTTATTGTGTGTTTTTATAAGGGCTAAATCAGTGGTTCTCTAAAGAGCCTTTGCCAAATTCTTGTTGGGCTCCAATACATCCAAATTTTGTTTTAATGTAGTTAAAATAATCCTATGACTAAAATAATATACAACACACTAAATTAAAAATGAACAATAAGCTAAAATCATATTTTGGGGTTTGTTTTCATTGCAACAGAGTTGAGACAAAGTGAGTCCTTGGAGTCAAAAAGATTGAAATCCACTTGATCAAGCATTGTAAAATAGAGTTTATTACTACGATTCAAAATGAGATTCATTTGCTTCGCCGCCTTGTGTGATTTCTAGCCTCCTGTGTGATACTGACCACATTCCCAGTGCATTTCATGCTCTGGAGCTGATGATTATTTCCAGGTGTGGGTGGGTGGCTGGAGCCAGTGATGTCAGTGTAAGAGGAGTCTGGGGGGCTTCTCTCCACTCGTCCTGCCTCTCCTTTGAGGTCTCACAGTATGACTCACAGAGCCTCCCTAGCGGTCCCAACTGGCCTCATTCAGCATACTTCAGCACTTCGTACTGTAGCTCAATACGCACTCGGACTGGACCGAGACACTCCCTAATGAACGGCAGCAATAAATCATGTTTTACACTATTGGAAATGAGCGTTGTGGAATGAGCAAGTCAGACACACTGTAATGTCTTGCTGAACAGCCATAGAGGTGGAATTAATACCAGAATTCTAAATGAAAATGATGGGCCTCTTGAGCACATTTAGATTGGAGCAAATTAGTATGCGTCGAAGTCGACCAATGAAATGAGGCTAATCTGCAATCACAGTGGGCCATCCATTTCATTCCCCGTGAGAGAGAATTGCTTGGGGAGAGACTTGTTTTGATTACCTTGCATTCAAAATTAGCCAGAGATAGCACAACATGTTTCTCTCGAGGCCACATGAAGAATTCATCTTTTCAGTTGGACTGAAACATTCCTACTGACTTAGAATTTTGTTTGTTCGACTTTGTGCTTCAATGACAACAATGCATAAAATAGTTAAAATAAAAATTTGAAATATTTCTTATTCCTTTTCAAGACCTGAACACTTTCTGTTTGACCCGGGGGCCAGTCTGAGAAAGAGTTTCAAGTCCACTACTGCTGTTTCGTTGATCTTGTATTCCTGCAGGTTTTTTCATGCTTTTCAAAAATAAATGTATTATATTATATTTTAAAATGTATTAAAAATAATTTTAAATGAAATACGTTTTTTTTTAATGCATTGCTGACAATGGCTGCACTGCCAAAGTCATCTGTTTTCTTTAAATTAAATTAATCTGTTTTTATTCATTGATCTATTTTTATTTGGAGCATTTGGTTTTCTGTATAATAATATAATATATAATATAATGTAATATAAATTTCAAATTGTTGCATTTTATTTTTGTAAAGAAAATGGTTTAATGTTAGTAAATGTTTTTTGCAAATATAAAAATGCATTGCTAAAAACAGCTGAACTGCAAATTAAAGTTTTACATTCACTGATCTTGTAAATCTATACTTTTATGTCTTGCAAACTTAAATGTTTGGTTGTCTGTGTAATATAATATAATATAATTACAGCAATTTATGTCTTGCAAACTTAATATTCAGCTGTCTGTGTAATATAATATGATATAATTACAGCAATTTATCTACAGCTTTGTTGCATGATTTTGCAAAGAAGAAAAACATTTGTAGGTGGATCAGTAAAAATGTTGAACTACAGATGAAAAAACTTGTCTGCGTTGAGCTGCGTTTTAGACTCCACATGAACAGCACATGCTGATTCCAGATGTCAGGACATTGCAAAGGTGTAGCTTGACCCATTTTTGAAGTTGCGCGAGGGGCTTTTTTACCTGTAATTATATGCCAGAGTGTGTCGGGATCCATGATCACACCGGTCTGTGAGGACAGCCAGGCGGGTTCAGCAGTTGTGAGGTCCGAAACAATGCTTATTGATGCAGCAGTCATGTGACTGGCACAGTTTCAAAGCATATCCTCCCCTCCCAGAGATCATCAGCGGCGTAATACCAACAGCTGGAGACTGGAGCTGCTCAAATAGGCGTCGCTTTCTTTCCCTCCCTCCCATATTTAATTCGCCAGGGGAAACTTGGCTCCGACTCTCTCATTCTCTAATTCAGAGGGTCTTCTCCTCCCCTCCTTCCTCCAGGATGGCTTGCACCACCTCCACACTTCCTTGAACTCCGCCTGAACTCCTGGCACTTTTGCTGCAAGAGCACAGCAATAGAACCTGCATTGTTTTGTTAGCGCTCATCTCGCATTCACACATCTGGATGCTCGTGAAGGGAAAGCCAGTAAATATTTTTTGTAACGCTAGAAACAGCTGGACCTCCTGCTGCACATCTCAAGGTTGTCATTTAATCAGAAGGAAGACTGGGACGGTTTCCAGATTTTAGCATGATTTAGTTATATTCACCTCATTTGCAACTGACAGCTTTTCACTTTTGTTTGTTTGCTTTTTGTTTGTCACCCGCACAGCTGTTGCTAATGAGCGGAACTCACTCACAGATTATCAGATTTCTGTATAAAATAGAAATCTTACATCATTTTACACATATATCATTCTACAAGTTTCTTTAATGGCAGTTTGCAAAACTTTTAAGCAAATAACTTCTTATCAAGAGCCATTTTTTGTCGGGAAAATGAATAATCATAAAAAAACTAATGTTTGTGTTTCTGACCAAATGTTTATGATAATTAAAATTTTAATGGCTTTAAGATGTCTCTTATGCTAACTAAGGCTTTATTTTATTTAAAATACAATAAAACTATAATATTATGGAATGACATTCAAATTTAAAATAACTGTTTTCAATTTGAATATATTATAAAATGTAATTTATTCCATATATACTGTGTGTGTATATATATATATATATATATACTGTTATTATTATTATTTTATTTTATTTTATTTATTTATTTTTTTGACAACTGATCTATTTTTTTACTATTCTTTGCTGAATAAACTGTTTAAAATAACAGCATTTATTTCAAAAATGTAATATTTTGTAACATTATACATTTATTTATTTATGAGAATTAAATTTATATAGGTTAAAATATTACAAGAAAATGTAACTTTTGAGTTTCATTTTTAGCTAAAATCACCAAAGCTATTTTTCAATCCCTCTGCTCTAACATGTCATATAGAGAGCACCTTAGCTTGATATGATCAATTTCTGAAGAATAAAATTAATGGACAAACCTACATATTTTGATATTTATAAATATCTGTTTCAGTCGTCATAATATGGATGCAAGATTATTCTCAAATGCTCTTTTTGTACTTAAACTTCCAAAAGTTTACCCAAATGCATTGTGTCTTTGCAGGTAAGGTGTTAAACACGGATCTGCGTCATTACCTCAGCCTGCAATTCCAGAAAGGCTCTTTGGACCACAAGCTCCAGCAGGTGATCAGAGATAACCTGTATCTGCGCACCATTCCCTGTGAGTACCACACACGTTCACACACCTGACCTCGCTCAGATCCTCAGAACTCATTAAATGTGTTAGTGCAGGTCACACTCAGATGATTCTGCCATGACTCCGGCTGCTCAGACAGTAATTATGGTGTCAGTAACACGTATTCGTACGTAATTTCTAAGAGTGGTTTGATGGGTGCTGTGAACGAATTAGACTGGTCGTATTAGAGTCAGCATTGAAACTGTTCCCGGATTCTCATATAGTGCACTGTGTGATGAACAGTAGATGAAATTATTACAGACAATCACAGCTTCCGGGTTTTTCAGTCAAGCAGCTTTTAGTATTGCACTTCTGATGATCTGTTAAGCATTATATAATGCAAAATTGTTCCTTTATTTTAATTGTTCACATAATATCCCAGACATATGCATGTCTTATTCATTGCTTAAATACACATTTCACCACAAAAGTTCTTTCAAAGATATACATTAGGAGTGTTTTATGATTTTTGTTCACTAAATAGTCAATGCATGCCATGGTCGATAATTTACTAATGTACTTTTCTCTGAGGTGTACTTGAGGTGTACTGATGTACTTTGTACATCAAAAAACATCATAATTGAGAAGTAATAGACTATTTTCTATCCTGTTTTGACCTCCCTCATTCAAATGCTGATTGTAGACTCAGAAGTAAACACCCACTTTTATGATTGGCTAATAGTTTTATATATTTATTTAAGTTAAAAACGCATAAACGCTCACTACATTTTAAATGATCTGTAATAATAACACACAAAGCAATAGTGATCACGTAATGAAAACAGTTACTCGTTCTTGTGATTTAGTAAAATTTAGTAAAATCAGCATTTTTTTTTAGTTTCAATCTCCCTGAAAATCCTGCATCAAGTTGTGCCTTGTTTGTAAATGAATCTGCGGTAAAATGAAGAGAACAAAGGACCAACTTCTTACTGATGCTTCAGTTAAAAATAAAGTTTGGTTTCTGTGTAGACCTGCCTTTGCTTCTCTCGTTGTTTACACTACATGCACGAGTCGGAGGGCAGGGATAAATGGGCAGCGATGTAGAAGCAGGCGTTGATCATCTTCTGCAGAGGTGGTGTTTAGCCACACTATGACGTCATTGTGTCAAGTGCCAAATTTCACTACCTGTTATTTCAGCATACTGACTTTAGTGTAAGCAGCTTTTGAATAATGAGTTTACACTGCAGGTCTTGATGCTTAATTCTGATTTGTTGCCTATATCAAATTTTTTTCTGTTTTTTCCTTTCAATTGTGACCCATATCCGATTTATGTGTTTATTTATTTGTTTAACGTTACCACGCTTTCACACGTACTATCCCACATGATGTCATTAAACCACAGCAAAGTACTAAATTGTCACAGTTTTAATGACGTAGAATGCCTCAGAAAATCCGATCTGCCGGTTTACATGACAGTCGCATTGGCACATATCATGATTTATGTCTGATTTACTTCCACATATGAATGAGGCCTGAAAGCGATCTCGAAATATCCAAATACATGCATTTTTTTCCTGTTTACACTGTCATAGAACAGATCCGATCTGTCACGCATATGAGCATAAACTCGGAATTGGGTCACATTTAACTGACAGTGTTAACGAGGCCTTGCGGGATGTTTTTATAGCACAATGACCTCCTATATATCAATAGATAAAGGGAATTTTGATTACTCAGTTCACGACCCCTTTAAAAGTTGAAATTGGTTTTATTAGGGCAAATGTGATCGGATAACTGGAAAAAAATATATTTGTCCTTGTCTACTAAAAAGAGCTGGATATAGTGTTTTAACCCCACAGCACAAATGAGCGCCTAATCTAAAACAGCTCTCGAGAACCCAGCAGTGCTGGTGCCGAGTGCTAGTTCGAACACAGTCATTTCATCTAAAGGGAACACTGAAAGTCTGAGTAGACTCAGCATGTGTTTACTAGGGTTATTCTCATGCTCTTCCTCTCCATTCTGCCCTCACCTGGTAGAACAGGCTCTTCACTCAGCTGAGAGACATGAGTCACAGCGTTCCTTCATTCTTAAAGCTGTTCACAGCAATAACAATGACTATAACTCTAACTGTAGAGATTTAATATTCATTTTACTTCTTTGAGAATAGAGAATTCCATACCGCAACTATTATGATAACATCACAGAGAAACAATATCATTGGAATCATGTTTTTTTTTTCCCCAGCTGTAGAACAATAAAAACGCTGACATCTGAATAGAATTTACTGAACAACTTCTGTATTTAGAGGCAGAAGACAGAAATACAGTGCACGCTAATTTAATAAAGAATGCTATCATCTGTTAATGTTGACTCTAATATACTTAGCATTTCAGTTATTGTTCTTGGTGTGCTTCCTGCCACATGCCTGTTTTTACAAGCAGATGCCGGAGGCCACTGATGCCTGCTTGAGAACAGTTTATTCCTTCTCTCCTTCTCTCGCGGTTTCTTTTGTGCCAATTTCAGTTTCCATACTTTCAACGTCTGTACTATTTGAGCTAATGTCACATAATCATGATCGATTAAACCTGTTGGGTAATGTAGAATTACTTGCCGGTGTTGGCTCAGTAATTTCTTGGCAACAGTTTTCAGTTACAGACTGTCTGGAACAGACAATCATCTTTTTTTCTTAACAACATCAATGCCAATAAACCAGTACGTATTCACGCAATGAGTTTTTCCCTTTTGTTGTGCAGAATAGAGTATGTGGTCTGGCCACAGACCAGTGAATTAGTGAAACATATGCCCTAATTACTCGCACATCTTTAATTAGTGCTTTTTTCTCTCAGGCTGTGGTGTAATCTTTTAATTAGTGCTGTTTGTTAAGGCACTTATCATCATTAATATGGCTCATACTAAGGGTTAGAGATTTCAAAAAACATTTAATACTAACTATTTAAGGAATATTTCACCCAAAAATTAATGTTCGGTAATTATATAGGCTACACACCAAGCTTGTTTGAATTTTTTGAAAATCTCTTGTTTGGATGCCTTTGACTTTCATTGAACATTTCATGGTGAAAAAAGGGGTTAAAATGTTCTTCAGAATATTTTCTCATGTGCATCACACAACAAAGACATTCCAGAGCCATAAGGACCAGAATATCACACACTTGGGAATGGAATTTTATGACTTCAATCACGTAGCGGCCGCATTGCAAGCTATGCACCAGTAAGGTTACGGGGGGTTTTCTTCAGTAAATTCAGTAAAAATGTAATCTCTTATCTGTTAATTTAGAGATGTGATGTAGTTTATACTGTTTTCATTTAGTGAGTCCTGCAACTGGCATGTGGCTCTTTGTAATTTGGGATTTTAATGGACACCATGCCTGAACAGATGTTTGCTTTGGCTCAACATTGCATGAGACACTGGCTCAGTGTGTGGGCCCACCTAGAATCTCTAACGTCATTCTAATCCACTGTCATTGTTATAGTCCGTTCAGACCCATGACTCAACACACTGTCCTTCATTCACACTTTTCCATCCACTATAATCATAAGCATTGAACTGAGAGCCAGATGATGGACAGGTCTAATTACATTTAATAGCACCGGTGGTAGCAGTAATGTCAGAATGAACTGTCATAGTTCATCTTTCAAGCTTCAGTCAAGTAAAATAATCCAATAATGATTTAATTGTAAGTTATTAATCACAGTAAAGGCGAAGGACAGTGAGGAGCAGTATTGCTGTTTAATAGAACTCAGTGTTTAATAATACATTGCTCAGTTGCTCAGTTTTAAAGAGTCAGTTCAGGCGCAAATGAAAATTATTTGAAAATCATTTCTTCCCCATATGTTGTCTGTAGAACACAAAAGACAAAATTATTATTATTATTTTGGTGGTTCATACAGTGATAGTTAATGGGTGGCACTTTTTGTTTGGTTTCAAGCATTCTTTAAAATACTCTCTTTTGTGTTTCACGTACCCTTATAAAAGAGATTTTTCAGGAAAAACTTCATAATCTAAATTGTTAAATGAATTGAAATAGAAATATTGAACCAAATCAGTCTGAATGACTCGTTCATTCAGGTTTATGAATGGATCAGCTGCTTCATTAAAAAGAATCAGCTCAAAAGAAAGATTTGTTCACTGATCCAGTTCTCACTGATTGCTTAAGTTGATACTTTATTGACTATATTTCACTTAAGAAAAATAATAGTGATTTAACTGTCTAGACTTCAGAAAACCAACTTTATTTTTTAGAACTTTAATGTGGTCACTATGAAATGTAGTCTGAAATCCGTTCCCTTCGTGAAACACTGACTGCGCTCTCTGTCAAACCCTCATCTGAAAACTTCTGGAATGGAACTGTGGCACATGTCTCTTTGGACACGGAGACAGAAAAGTCATTAAAGCCATGTCCTTCGAAAAAAAAGGGGGAAAGAAGAACGCCTGGAGTCCAAATTGCCACATAATCTTTGAAGCTCGACTGAAGCCTCCATCTCCCTCCCTCCTCCTGCTGGCATTAATATCCGTTATAGCTCAGCGGTAACCCCTCTCATCCGCAGATATAAAAAAATGAATGCAGAAATAAAAAGGTGCCCTAGGTGGTCAATTGTAAAGGATTGCTTCTCTTTTTTTTTTTACACTTGGTAGATTTGAGACTTTAAACTTTTCCAGAGCTTGTTAAGGGATCTCATAGCTGACCTTGAATACATAATGAGTTTTGAATATAATTCATCCCCTCTTTGATGCCATAAAATAAACAACTCACACCTCAGTCTTCTGTATGATATAAAAATACAGAATTGACATGTGAAACACGAACACCAACTTCCATTTTTAGGAAGATTTGGTGCTTCAAAGCAGTCTTTGAAGAGCAAGAATTGTTTTAGGAAAGGGCCAAGTTGCGTGAGTCTTTTCTTTGTGGCCCTCTGAGGAGAGCAGGGTTGTGCGGCATCATGCTGGGGTGGATGGTAAGGTGCTTAAGCAGCTGGCGGTGTTTTGTGTAGCTTGTGCAAACTGCAGAGCTAATTGTTTGTTTATCTTCCTCCGGCACAGAAACTGGCATCTGGGCTCTCGCCCCACAGTAGCTGCTGTGTGACTGTCTAGTTTGACAAACTTTAGTGATGAAGCAAGCAAAGTGTGAACTGTAGTTACGATCGAAAAAGAGTCGCTGCGGCTGAATATGGATGCAGATGATTCATTGTGTTCTCTCTTGTACAGAGGAAAACAGCTCACAAAAAATTGCCAGAATGTTTGCAGAGAGTTTCTGTTTGCAGTTCCTCTTACAACAGAGAAAATGAGGTCAACACTCAAACTGATCAGAGATCAACACTCAAATTCTATTCTATTTATATTTCATGTTTTTTATATTTAGCTTGATGTAATGCAGTTGAGTTTTATCTTTCGCTTTGGATAAAAGTGTGTGCTAAATGAATAATATTTTCTTTCTTTTGCACCCTCAGAATCCAGATTTTCAAGTAGTTTTATCAATGGAAAGCTTATTTGAAAGAATTTTAAAAGATATACCCTTATGAACAGGTTTTTGGTCCAGGGTCACAAATGGTGAACAATTCCTCTATCCATGGTTAATGTTTTTTTTCAATCCTAAATTTCATTCAGCGACCACTGCATAACATCAAAAACCACCTTAATTTTTTTTTTTGTATTAGATAATCTGTTACGTTTGAATATATGTCACAATATGAAAAAAATAGATCTGTCTCTATTTCCATTTCATCATGATTTTAATGTTTTTATTGCATGTATTTGGGAGGTAAAAGGGTTAGTGATTAAAATATATACCTAACAGGCATTTAAAATGATATTTTCCCAAGTTAATTTCAGTGTCATCTTCCTTTAATCAAAATAAAAAAATATGTACCTAGTTGAAGTAATACCTTTTTTCCTCTAGTAATGTGTTACTCATCATTCTTGTGTGCCTTTGGCAGGTACCACGAGGCAGCCTCGCGAAGGGGAGGTTCCAGGAGTGGACTATAACTTCATCAGCGTGGGGGAGTTTCGTGTGCTGGAGGAGAGCGGCCTGCTACTGGAGAGTGGAACATATGATGGTAAGAAACCGTGTGTAGGAGCTCTGAGAGTCAAGGATCATTTCTTGTGGGCACGTTATACAAATACTTGTTGAGAACACAATCTAAATTAGATATATTTGCAAAAGGAACTAGTGGTGTTTGCAAGATGCATGGATGTGAGAAAGAGTAATGCATTCTGCATCTTGTTTTCTATCTGCTGTGCATGAGACTTAACAAGTAACCCGACACAACAGCGTAAAGGAAAATTGTTAATTTTGTGGTGAACTATCCCTTTAAAGGGTTAGTTCACCCCAAAATGAAAATTCAGTCATTAATTACTCGCCCTCATGTCATTCCAAACCCATAAGACAGACCTTTGTTCATCTTCAGAACACAAATTAAGAAAACTTCAGTTTTGTGATGCTACGAGAGCAATTTTTTGCGCGATGAAAAACAAAATAACATAATTTACTCAACCATTCTTATCCCCTGACTTATGTCTTCTGCCATTTTAGAGAATGTCACAATGCATACGTATGAATTTTCATTTTTGGGTGAACTAATACTTTAAGGCTAAAAATGATTTACGAAACAAAGTTGGGGTGAAGTCTATATAGCTTTCGAGCTGAATTAATTGCAGATGAAAAAGAAGAAAGTGGAATTTCAATACAAGCTCTGTAACTAGGTCATCTCAGCTGATGTTGAACATTGGTTTCCTTCACTCTTAATGTATTGCTCTCAAAGTCTTTAGATTACCGTAGCAAAAAATTTGTGGGCTGCATTACTGTGTAGTTGCAGGATCGGTTGCTGACTCACCATGTTTTTATGTTAATTAAGGGAGACAAATGTGCTGGATTTTATACTGCATACTCTTTTATTTGGCGTATACCTCCTCTGCTGACTTGAAATAGTTCAGTGCAGAGGAGGGCGTTCACCTTGTGTGATTCATACCGTCTCTGTAACATGCCTAAAGGATCTCAAGGTCTGAGTTATTAATGTCGCAGCCTCAAAGCCAGCGAGTTCCTCACTGATGAACCCAGTAAATGCTTGGCGAAAGCCTAGCCTTTGGCCGTGTGGGAAGGAGGAGGGTTTGGTTAATTATCCCTCATTGAGTCACTAAGTGCCCTTTTTTTAATGGGAAGGTCTCGTCGTAGTTTCCAGGGTGTAGAAGTAAATCTGTCCGATGTGCATGTCACAGTGGGTGATTTTTACTGGGGCCTTTCCATCTACATGAAATATCTTGACTCTTGGAGTTTTAGCTTGAAGGATAATTTCACACTCACCAATTCTGGTTAGTGATTTCTTGTCTTCCCATGACATCTGGCAAGAAAGTCGGTACATACTGCACAAGGATTTGATGCCTGAAACCAGCATGATTTATTATTTGTAATAGTGGACTTGTTTGCAGTTTTTTTCAAAATACGCATCCTATGTACCTGTAGAGCAATTTATTGATTTGTTTGAGCTGTTCTGTTATGTATTTGAATAGAATTTAATTCTATATTTAAATAAATATACACTACTGTTTAAAAGTTAGGGGTCAATAAGATTTTTTAAAATGAAATTAATGTTTTTATTTGGCAAAGATAAATAAAAAAGAGAAATTGTTATTTTTAATAAATGCAATTCTTGTCTTTTTATTCGTTCTCTATGAAAAAAAAAATGTATTGCAGTTTTGAGCTCCAATTCAGCAAGAAGGGAATTCAGGAATTAATTATATATTAAAATATGTTGATAATAAGTTATTTTAATTTACAATAATAATTCACAGTGATAAAATACATTGGATAAAATACATGCAGACTTGAAGATAATTTTTTCAAAAAATCTTACTGACTCCTTTTTATAATAATATATAGTATAAAGTAATATAATATTGTTTAAATATAATTTTTATAATATGCCTGTAATGTAATATAATATAAGAAATTCCCATTTTACTGAGTAACTGGACTTTGACCATAATGATTTCTCAAACTAATATATGATCTTGTTTGTGGTGGTGCAGTGTGTTGAACTTTATCTCCTTTAAAGCAGAGGAAGAGACTCTGTCCTTGTATTGTGTGAAACAGGAAGTCCATTTTCAGGCTTTATGTGCTTTCCAGTGGCACTCATCATTCACAAGTCTTATACACCTGTATAAATTCAGGGTCAAGCTGAAGAACAAACTCTCAAGCTAAAGATAATACTGTCTGTTTGCAATAGGCAGCGATTTTATGTGTTCTCCAGAGTTGAGTTTTGCTGTTTTCAGGCCAAGGAAATAATTGACCAGTTTTTCAACATGCCCAGAGCATGATGTAATCAATGGTAACTGGTTACGCTTGGGTTTTATGGTGTAAACTCTGTGTCCTGTTTGAATGCTTCACTGGTTCGTCGTCTTACAACAGTGATTAAAAATAATGAGAACTTGCGTTTGAGTCCCTTGAGGAAAATCTCCTACATGTGTCCTTGCTTTTCTAATGACTGCTCCAGTGTTGAATATTGAAGTGCGGCCACCACAAAGTGACACAGGTAGACAATGTTTATAAACCAAAACACGTCCACCCACAATTCCATGAGAAGTGAGCGATGACGACAGTTACGGCAATCACCCTTTCTCTCTGCCATGTTGCTGGAGGGATCATTTAGATCAGTGGTTCTCAACATTTTCGACTCTGAGGCTCTAGGAATTTTCAGTTTTTCACGATTTATTGGGTGAGGACTTTGGAGGGATTTTTTTAGAGCTTGGCACTACTAGAAAATTGCATATTCATTATAAAAATACTTATGAAGTTGTACGATTTTAATGATTTACGTGACTTTTTTTTTTTGCCTAGAAATCAAATAATTTTTTCAAAGAAAAAAGGTGGCATCAGCAGTTGTGGGTCATTAATATTTATTTTATTGAAATTAAAAAGAATGTATTACTTTGATCAAAAGCGACAGAAAATACATTTTTAATGTTACAAAAATTACATTGCAAGGGAACAGTTATAAACATTTTTTAAATAGACTGTTTTTACTATATACCTGACCAAATAGGGTAAATGCAGCTTTGTTAAGCAAAGAAAAAGACATTCGTAAATAGCTTGCTTTTTATTTGTTTTTGGTTTACAGTATGACTCTATTAATATTAGTTCATGCATCAACCAACATAAACTAACAATAAGCAGTACATTTGTAACAATATTAATCTTTGCAAAATGTATTAATTTTTGTATAACTTTGTAAAAAAAAT
>JAUMHE010000080.1:10729596-10782948 GCA_032359235.1 Enteromius mattozi | reverse complement strand
TATTTTCCTTTTTTACACACACACACACACACACACACACACACATATATATATATATATATATATATATACACACACACACACATGCATATACATTACATATACATATTTTCTAAATATATACTGTATATATTTATATATATATATATATATATATATATATAGTAAATATACACATAACACAAACGTATATCATGCAAATACAAATATTTATAAAAATTATTTTGTAGGCAATTAATCGTGATTATTTTACAGCACTAATATATATAATCACGATAAATTGTCTACAAAATAAGTTTTTGTTTGCATAATATGTGTATGTTCTGTGTATATTTATTATGTATATATAAATAAAAATACATACTGTATACATTTTTTAAATATGTAATGTATATTTATATGTATGTATATATGTATGTATGTGTGTGTGTGTGTGCTTGTAAAGCCGCTATATTGTGTATGTGTGTGTGTTTGAATTTTCAGTTAATTCGTTTTCTATTAAGAAATGTATTTTTGATACATCCTTGCTGAATAAAGGTATTTAAAACTATCTTTTTTTTTACTCACCCCAAGCTTTTGAACAGTGGTTTAGATATAATATATATATATATTATATATATATATGTATGTATGTATGTATATGTATATATATATATATATATATATATATATATGTACAAATTTTAAATAGCCTATTAATTTTATCAGTATGTGATGTTGCCTGGAAAGCAACCCCGTGACTACAGTAGCACCATATTTTATCGTCGCACTACAGGAACACATGCGCTCCAAAGTAAACAGATAGACAACTGGCTCTTTAAACTGAAGGATGGAACATTTATACTTATACTATCTCTGCCTGTGTTCTGATGCGCAAGCAGACTGTCTGTCTCACTCACATGCTCATTTGTGTATGTGACACACATCAGCTTCACGGAAGCGTCGTCCAGCTCTGACCCTGCCCAAGAGGCGGCTCTCTGAACATCAGTACTGGCATGCAAATCCAGTGGCGTGTGTTGTCTGCCTCCTTTCTCTCTCTGTTTCTCTCTTGCTCTGTTTTTCTCCGTCTCTTGAGAAGGTTGGAAAGTTCGTTCTGCAGTGCTAGAGAGAGTTAAAGTATGTATTACTCCCCATTCCTGTGTGTTCTCCCCACCTCTTTCTCAAAGTCTCACTGGCTTTTTGCTCTTTCCACACAGAACACAAGGAGGGACCAGAGTGGAGGAAAGCTGTGCCCAGCTACACACAGTCCAGCAGCAGCATGGACTTCCGCAACTGGAACACGCTGCCACGTGATGAGAGCCAGGAGTCTCTGCCCAAGAACTGGGAGATGGCCTATACGGAGACGGGCATGGTCTACTTTATAGAGTAAGTCCTGATTGCCAAGTAGGACATTTGCTTGGATCTACTATGGTCCTGTCAGATTTTACGGTTTGGCATTTGGACTGTTTATTTGATAGAAATGTTCTTCCGGGACTTGGTTAGTTGCATGTGGTTAATGTTTTTGATTCATTTATTAATTTTTTAAATAGCACTTTTTTCAGTTATTTAATTTTACGTCTTCAAATGATAAATAAGCAGAGATAAGCAAAATTTGTTCTTTTGTGCCCCTTGAATGCTGTGCAGATTAAATACTGCTCCTCTTATCTGGGCAGCAGAATGGGGAGAAAATTATAAACACATGTAATTTAGAAATGGGCCACTGAATGGAAGTTGATTTTTTTTTTATGTCAGTGCAATTTGCAGAGTTGTAATTTGATTTGCTTGATTGTTAGTTTTGTGTACCAGTTTTTGTTTTTGTTTTTTTCCAGCAAAAATCAAATTTTAAGTAAGTAAAAATCCAAAGCAAAAATACATTTGCAGGAGCTCAAATACGTATTTCAATTTAAACTTGCATAAATGCTGTTGTTTTCAAATGACACAAAAATACCTGACAGAAGAAGCATGGCTTCCACAATATTAAGTATCACAATACAAGAAAATGTTCAGAAATTTGCATATTACAGTTCTAAAGGATCATATGACAGTGAAGACTGGATAAATGATGCTTAAAATTCAGAAAACATTTATTTTAAATTTTAAAAATATTTCACACCATTACTGTATTTTTAATCGGCCTTGGAGACCATATGAATGTTTATAAATATATATATATAAACAACCCCAAACTTCTTCGTGTATATTGTTTAGCTTCTTTAGTTATATAAGTATACAGATGTGTAGGTTGAACACAGTCTGATCCCACTACATCCGCCATCTTAGCATTGTCAGCCACTTAGACTGAGACAGTAAAGTGTCCGTCAGATACACACGACTGATTCTTGACGGTAGCAGAATGTCACCCAGGTTTTTTTCACCTACTGTTTCATGCGTACTATGTATTCATGAATACTATCACTTTTAGCATACTGTATGGAAGGGAAGTTTATGGACCATGCAGAAGTTATGCTGCATAACAAAGAACAATTTGAGGCTGCATCTTTTCAGATTTCTCCTATGATTTCCTATAACCGAGCCCAGATGTAGACACCAACTAAAAGCTCGCTCAGTAAACAGGAACTCCTGAAGGTACTCCTCCAGACACATCAAGCTTGAGAGACCGCTGGGAATTGAAACGGCTCTACTCTTGCATGCTGACGCCGAGGCTAGCTTACAGTTTTGCCAGCCTCTTCCTTTCAGTATCCATTACCTGTGCCTGTGGTCGCAGCTCTTAACCAAGCATCTCTGCTGTCCACACAGAGGAAGAGAGAGTCAGCGAATCAATACTTCATTCTCCGAACAATGCAAACAATCGGCTAAATGGAGCCTTCCCAGTGGGCCTCGCTTCCACACGCGTGTCTGCCTGCATGAGTCTCGAAGGACGAGCTGCACCTTGTCATAAATATTTCAGATTTTAAACACATTTGCTTTTGGAGTAGAGTCCTCTCCCCTACTCAAGAGACATAACTAAAGTGGTTTTTGACAAGTCTTGCTTGTGTTTTAATGTGATGAGCATTTTTTTTCCCACGATCTCTTTAACCCAATCATTTCTCCTTGTAATTTCAATTATATTATATTATATTATATTCTTAAAAGTATTTCTTCAAGTTATACTAATTTAATAATTTTTATACATATGTATATATATACACTGTGTATATTACATATATTAGTGCTGTCAAATGATTAGTTGCATCCAAAATAATAAATATACAGCACACACATCAATTACTTTTATGTATATTTAAATACACGTACATACAGTATATATTTTGAAAATATTTACATGTATAAACATCTATATATTTATATTCTTAGAATATAATTTTTATTATTTTTTATATATACATGCATGCATTTGTGTATATATATATATATATATAGTACAAACACATTATGTAAACAACACCTTTTTTTGAATGCGATTAATCATTTGACAGCACTACAACATAAATATATATATATATATACATACACACACACACACACACACAAAACATTTTAAAACATATTTTATATTATTTAAAACCTGGATATAAAGTTTCTTTAAAATTCACTCACATTGCTCTTCTAATAAGCTCTAATGAGAATTTATAATTCCAAAAAATGCTCAAATGATCTCAGATTTTTGGACCCCTAATTATAGAATTTTGGTTAAAAAAAAAAATTACATTTTAATATTTTTTTAATATATTATATTATATTATTGTCCCATTTATTGATTAATTGTGTCATTTTGCATTATTAGTAATTTTTCTGTTGTTTTATGAGTCTTAAGCTGTTAAGGACCAGATGTGTTCCAGTACAATGACGGTCCATTCTCAGAAAGGCCTCATTCTATTTCAGGTGTTTGTTTACTAATGCTTCTTTCCTTCTCTGTGTAGTCATAATACCAAGACCACGACCTGGCTCGACCCACGACTGGCAAAGAAAGCCAAGCCTCCTGAAAAATGCGAGGATGGAGGTAAGACCGAGTTGCTTGATGAATCACACATAAGAGTAAACAGAGCCGAGCTGAGCCGTGAGACATTAGCCTGCCTCTCTCCAGCCTGCTTGACTAATGGCTCACAGGAGACATGCTGAGAGCCCATCAGAGTGTCATCTCACACAAGCTATCCCAGCACCACTTTCCGCAATGGGCACCTACATCCGTGTCAGGCTGTTGGCTCCCCACACCTCTCACATCACAGGGAAAGATAACAAGTAATTTTCCGTACAGCTTACTAATACCCGCACCCCCTGCGTTTCCTCGCCGCTCAGCCTTCTGATCTCCTCTCTGCCCAAACACACGTGGAAATCCAGCCAGACTTCTTGACCTACCTGGTGTTTGGCTTCACAGAAATTCGCCGTCAGAAAATCAGACCACCTGCTGTCAAGCACATGGGTGATTTGCATCTGTTCTAGCTGTCTCTGATATGCCTGTCTGATTCTCCGCAGAGCTTCCATATGGCTGGGAGAAGATTGAGGACCCGCAGTATGGGACTTATTATGTGGAGTGAGTATGCTCATATCATTTATCGTCTAGTAAGAATGATGGATGGCACATTTTTGTCCACAGCATCTTGGTTTGCAGTACATTTAAGTTTTCCGTTTACTCACTTGCCTTTTTCTTTTACTTTTTTTCACATTTAGAGTTTTTGGGGTTTTTTTCAGAGTAAAACAACAGTAAAAGTCTAAAGGGAGTGTAACATTCATCCTCAAAGAAAGATCACTTAATAGGTTATGAAAATGGTGCAACTTTATGAGTTGATTGATTTATGTAAATGATGTCAGAATGCCAAGTCACTGTATAAGGCATAATTCTTTAAAGATTTTAATATTACAATACTACAAAAAAGACCAAAGTGGTTATTTTTAAACTTGGAAATAAACAGTTTAAAGTTGTGAAATTAATCAAATGAAAAATATTTATGATTAGATGAATATGACAGCATTCATCTAAATTCACATAACTATACTAATAAAATAATAAATTGAAAGTTAGGAAAAAGTATGAGATGTTTGTTCACCTAATTCAAAAATGTAGTTGGATTAAAATTCTGTATGCTATGTTATGTTAGCAGTTCAAATTAACCAGTACTAATATAAACACTACATGTATAAATAAAAAATGTTATATATAAAAATCTATAATAAATGACTACATAATGAATGGACACAAAGTATTGCCATTTGCTAAGACACTCAGAAATATTTGTTCTTTAAATTCTCTCACATTGATTTTCTGGTAAGATTTATTAGCCATATAAAATAAAATAAAATATACACAAAATGTTTATTTTCTGAACACCTGATTGTTTTAAAAATATATAGTTTATTAATATTTTTCTGATGTAGATGGCTGATCAGTGTGACCTATCGATCATCATACTTGCCGGATTTGCAAATTTTCTGCTCTCAAAGCATTGTGGGATATTGAAGTAGTTGACAGGATAGCAGACTCGAGGGCTTTTGAAAGTGGATACATGATTTGATTTTGATGGCATTTATTTTGTATAAGGTCAGTCCCCGCTGTGCCAGGATATTTATGCAAGGAAGTCAACACAACATTGTTTTATTTTTGATTTAAATATGGCTTGGCACTGTGCCTCATTATTCTCTGCCTGAATTATCAAAACGGGGAAGTTCAGCAGTCAGATGAGAGCACTCAGTCTCTCGCTCTCTGTGGATTGGGTGGATAAGTCTCAGCATGAGTCACCCACAGCAAAAGCACAAACAGTACCTTTCTTCTACAAATTTGCAGCACGCCGACTGGTTTTGTGAAGGATCCGAGGCTGTTAAAAGCCTTCCTGAGGTGCAGTCACGACCGGCAGGTACAACAGTTAAAGCCAAGTAACAATGCAGACGATCTGCTTTTTTCACTTTATGTGAACCTGTAGGGTGGGAGGGATAAAACGACACACTCCAGCACTGGAGTGCTGTGAAGCTTGTGTCTCTGGAAAGGCTTGCCAAGGTAATATTGATTCATTTCGGCAGCTAACAAACAAGAAAACAAATGTGCTGGTTGTAGAGGAGAGTGTATGCGTGCAGCAATTACAGATGGGTTTGAAATATGCCTGTTCTGTGGTGCTTTTAATCAAGTGTATTTTTGCTGTGTTATTTGATCATTTTAGAAGGTCATAAAAAGATTCTATGCACCAACAAAAGATTTTTGTCTTATCTATTAAACAAGAGCAATTCTAAAGTCAGCATGAAATGTATCCTATTGACTTTCTTAATGTACTCTCCTAGTTTTATTGCAAACTATTAATCTCTGCATGGTTTTTACAAAATAAAATTTGTTTGTCTTTGTAATTTGTCTTCGTAACCTTTAATCAAAAATGTTGTAGCTGCTTCTGTAACAGCTTTTTTTTTCTCTGATGTCATTTAGGGCACACAGACTACTGGGTAATGTTAGCAAATAGCTAAATGGCTATGTTAAGCATCGTTGTCACAAACTTATTTTGTTTATTTTAGTATGTAACATCTAATTTTAACAACCCAATCAATTCTCAAAGAATAAAAAAAGTCCTATTGTAGTCCTATTATTAATCTCTTGTTTAATATCCTGTTTTATTTGAATATGTCACATTGTGGAAGTAACAACAGCTCGCATTAACTTCAAAATATATTATTCAATTTATGGTACTTTTTATTTCAAACTTCTATCAAAATTTAATGAGGTGTTTTAAAACTAACAACAATTGTAAGTAAGTTAAGAAAAATATATTTAAATATACTTTAAGAAATATTTTACTGATATCTTAAACCTTTTCGAATTTTTGGATAAGTTTGTCTCATTCTAAAGTTTTTTTTTTTTTGTATTTAAATCATACTGAAATGCTAAAATCCTTACTTTCAAATACTGATAAAATATTTTTCCAGTATATAATTAAAGTCTTTGGTCTTCTCAAAGTTGTGTAGTTGAAAGACTTGTGTGCTTCCCGAGTCAAACCAGTTCATGTCATTTTTCCAAGTTTCTGTCTCAGTATGTTGTTTATTTTTCTGTTCATTTACCAAATGTCTGTGGTAAAGGAAAAAGTGACTGCCTGGTTAGCAGACGACAAACAGGAAGAGACACATGCACACAGTTCCTTACCTTTTGGCTCTGCTATGCTTTTGTCCTTTACAAAGACTATGTTTGCATAAACAGATAAGCATCGCTAATGTTCTCTGCTCTGAGTTTTTCTGCAAACGCATGTGTCATTGTCTCTGCCCTCTCCGGTCTTTTGCACTGACTGTTTCACTCTCTCCTTCAGCCACATCAACCAGAAGACTCAGTTTGAGAATCCAGTGCAGGAAGCCAAGAAGAAACTCAGCCAGGACGCATCTCCGACCAGTCAGCCAATAGCAGCAGCCGCAGGAGCAGTACCAACGCCCTTAAGTAAATCTCTACATTTTTTTCTACTTTATTCCCCATTTCCTACTACCTCAGATTTTGTTTTATTTTATTTTTACCACTTTAATCTATTCTAAAACATTTAAAATTTTTATTCCTGTGATTAGCAGCCATTACTCCAGTCTTCAGTGTCTGAAAACTTATCATTTAATATATTTGTGACAACTGTGGTATGTAGTGTATGTGTGTGTGTGTATATATATATATATATATATATATATATATATATGTAGCTGCTGTCAAACGATTAATATAAAAGTTTTTCTTTACATAATATGTATACTGTGTATGTTTATTATGTATATATAAATACAAACTAGTGCTGTCAAACGATTAATCACGTTCAAAATAAAAGTTTTTATTTACATAATATGTGTGTATACTGTGTATATTTATTATGTATATATAAATACAAATATATATTTATTTATAATATAAAATACACTAATATTAGTTTATACACATGTAAATATATTCATGATATGTACTATATGTGTGTGTATTTATACCTAGTAAATATACACAGGACACAAATATATTATGTAAACAAAAACTTTTATTTTGGATGCGGTGATTAATGATTAATCATTGGACATCTCTAATTTTTGTTTTGTAGCATTTACCTTTTTTTGTAACAATGTAAATGTACTGTCACTTTTGATCATTTCGATGCATTTTCAAAAAGGTATTTCGATTTTTGGTTGTCTGATCAAATAATATGTACCCCTAAAAACCATCAAAACTGTCCAACCTAAACACCTAAGGCTGTTTTTTTGCAATGGTTGTAGGAAACAATTCAGTGAAAATGAGATCAAGAAGTGATAACTGCCACAGAGATCAGGAAGTAACAAGAGCCACTGTTTTCAATTGCATTGACACATAGTTTTTCTGTCCTCGCTTAAAAAGTGAGGAACAACGAGATTTTGCACCAGCGAAGCAGCACCAATCCTAGAAACCAAGCATGCATATCTTTCCAGGTCCTGATTTGTTGGGACGAAAGCTCAGATTAGCATGGAACAGATAGCACTTATTTCTTGATGCTTTATGGCACCACACCTGTCTAGGACATGGTTTCAGTGAGAACTGAGCTTATAAAGTAAGAGGTGCATGAGCTGCTCAGGTGTTAGTTTAAGCAGAGGCAGATCATTTCCATCAGAAGAACATAATCAACATCTGTGGTTAAAATGATCTCTCATAATCCCAGAGGCCCAGAGCTCCTTTCGTCATATACAGCAATTCTGTCAGATAGCGTGTGTGTGTTTTACTGTGTGTATTTATGTGTGACTGTACTTGTTCAGTTACGCTCACCTGCACCAGTTTTGTATATTTATGCACGCGTTCCACTTTGTTGCTGGTGTTTCACTATTGATTTAACATTACACATCCTTGTTCTGTCTTCTAATGTGACACTAAGCAGTAGCTCTGTCTCTTTCAATTGCTCTTGTTCCCCGCGCTTTTTTCTTGTTTTCAGTAGGTATTTGCTTACATCTCAGGTTTCAAAGCACAACCTGTTTTTGTCTCAATCTGAATGCTGACTGTTCTGTAAATGAGTGGATAGATATATAGATCATGCGATTTCAAGATTTCAAGGAGTGTTACAAGCTGTTGACAAGTACATAGATAAGATCCCTAAAGTTGCAAAGACTAAAGTTTCAAAACCAAAGTGATATTCTTTATAAAAGTTATGATTTGGAAGGTTTATTTTCAAACACCGCCCAAATGTTAATGCAAAGAAAGAAGGCGGAGCTATTATTCTAACTGCAGTGCTGCTGTGGGCGCCTTGTTCTGGAGATGCAGTGTGTGGTTTTAAAAGTGAAACTACTTTGCTTGTGCTTATCAAAGAGGACACAACTAGACATAAGTGATTAAGTTGTATTCACAATACTGTTAACCCAAAAATGATTAGTGTGTTTAGCGCATTTACAGAGAACTGTTTCCTAAAACCTCCAGAGCAGCCAATGTTGGGTGTGTGACTAAAGTGCGACAATTCCAACTTTGCAAGGACAGTCTGGCGCTTCTGACTCACAACCTTTTAAGTTACATTACATTTTCTTATAAAAAAAAGAGCCTGCTACTTACTATTCAAATGCGAGTTTTGAGCAGTGTACTGTAATGCTTGTTGTTTGTCGTTATTCCGATCACAAATACAGACATGGTCATGTTTACAAAGCACAATGCAACGTGCCGTGTAAAACAACAGCACTAAATTATTATAATCAGTAATTATGTCCCCACTGGATGCAACAAATTCCTGGTTTGGAATGGTTTTTATTGTTTTGGATTGGCCGAATACGCTTTAAGTATGCACTGGATAGCTGGCAGATCAGAGCACACCTCTGTTTTTTAGAACAATGAGCTTTGTACAAATGGACCCGTTTCAGAAAGGCAGGGCTTATAGGAGAAACAATAATGTACAGTATGTGGGAAATATTGTGTTTTTTGCACCTTAAACTGCATAAACACATTGTATTACACCAAATACAAAAAATAATGTTCTTTTTAGCAACATCATATGACCCCTTTAATTAATGAGGTTTGTTCCTAACGATTCTGGTTGCCCAAATTTGTAATGTCATATTTTTAGTGTCTTTATTAGTAGGCATTAGTGATTGATGCTGCTTTATCTTCCACCGTCTAGCCCAATATTCAGTAATTCTATCTTGTTGAATGATTGCACTGAATGATAGTGTTTGGCCGGCCAACACATGATTGAGTTCAGTTTCAGGTTGTTCAAGGTTACACCAGGCTGTTTGTTGTTTGGCCTCCCTGAGCGTCACTGTCTCCTGTGTGTTCCTCTGTTCTCTGTGCCTTGATTTTGTCCTCCTATCCCCTCTGGAAGGCTGGCAGTGGACGTCTGCTCTGTCTCATTAGTGAAAGCACACGCTATGCTCTGTTAGCTGGCCAAGACACTTTAATGAGTGGATGGTGATGCCTAGCTGAGAACAGGACAGGGATGAGTGGACAAAAATATAATGCAGTCATGCAGAGAATAATCCGAAATTATAAACATAACTATACAATTCCACCAACAATTATGATGGTAATGACAAAATTCATGCATTTTATTTGTTTTATTTATATACTCAAGCAATTATAAAACAATTTTAGCTCTTGCCGCTTGTGCACTTAGGTCATTTTCTACACACACATGTATACAGCATTTGTACTACTACTTTAATTAAAGTCATAATTTGCTCGCCCTATGAGAGAAACAGTGGCCCATTATGCATAATAAGGTAAACATAAACATCTAACTTCCCTCTTTTCCCAGAATTCCCACACCAGCTGAATGTGAAAACAGCAGTACAAGAGGGATAAATCTAATAATATGCAAGGATGGGTTTGTGTGTACCTGTGTCCAACAACTAATTCACACGCACTTGTGGCTGACAGTTCAAATGTGTTCTATGGTTATTGCAATCAACATAATCCATTTCATAAGGCCAGTCCAAGTCATCAATGTGGCTGTTATGCAAATCCAATTCCCACCACACATGGTGAGATATCCATCCCTGCTCTCCTAATGAGATTGATGAGACCTCATCTGATGCTGCTGGCACTCTCAAATGAGACAAGAAAAAAATAAAACCGCTGGCTGGGTTAGAAATGACTGTAATTAGTGTACGATCTGCCGTTTAGAGCTGATTCAGAATTAGTGTTGAACACCTTCTTCTTAAAGGGATAGTTCACCCAAAAATCATTCAGAATGACAGAACAGAATTAAGTAAGAAAACTGGAAGAAGCATATATTCAGACACTCAAACCATGTGTAAAAAAAAAATACACTTAGCTTGTGCAGAGTTTAGAAAGACTGAAAATGCAGCCATTCTTTGGCTTTATTATTATTCATCAAACAGGTGAAACTGTAAAGTGATACTTGCGGTCTCTATTGTTTCATAACTCTGTGTGATTATCTGATGTAAGTGCTCAGTGCTGTTATGCTTCACGTAACTTGTTGAGCAGCTTGAAACTGGCTCTTTTATTTAATGGATCCTTTCTACACATCATTTCCACAGTCCTCCAGGGGTTTTTGTAATATCCTGTAATTGTAGAATGGAATTTGGAAATGTGAAATATTCCTCTCAAGAACTGGAAAGCATCATCATTGGTTAAGGATAGAATGATATTTAAAAATATTGTGCGTTATTTCAAAACTATTGTGCAAAATATTAATGGCTTTTATTAGTTATTGTTTTATTAACTACCATTCATATGAAAGAAATTCATATTTTTAATAAAGCAATGATGCATTAAATTGATCAAAAGTTACCATTTTAAATAAATGCTGTTCTTTTGAAACTTTCTGTTCCAATTGTTTTCAACATTTATTAAAAAAAATCATGTGAGCAGCATATTTGAATGATTTCCGAAGGATCACGTCACACTGAAGACTGGATTAATGGATGCTAAAAATACAGCTGTGACATCACAGGAATAAATTATATTTTAAAATATATTTACATAGAAAATAATATTTTAAAATTGTAATAATAGTTCATAATATTACTATTTTACTGTATTTTTTAACAAAATAAACCTTAGCGAGCATAAAACACTTTGTTTTGAAAGTTTTACTTTTAAAGTTAAACTTTTGAATGATAATGTACATGGAAAAATACATATTTTATTATTTACATTAAAAGTATACACTCAGATCTTCCTATAAATTGTCTATGATCATATAACCTATAATAATATAACATGTCTATGACCTGATAAAATGACCTTCGAAGAATTAGCAGTAAAGTAATATAACTGAATATACTGCATGATGTTGTCAGTCATAAAAATCATCACAAAATGCTCATCAGTGTAGCTTAAATTCCTTCTCGTTTTAAAGCATTCTTACAAAATCATGTTTATGTCAGTGCTTAAAGTTTATTTATAGTAGTTCATCTTGGAAGGGTCACCATGGCAACATAATTTATACACTTGACAAATTTGCATGTGCTCACTGACCCTACAAATTGGTTTAAGAAAAAAGGGATGATTATCATCCAAGGACATTTTATCAGATGAAAACATTGCCAAATGTTGCTTGAGCATTTTCTTAGTGGTTATTAATTAGGAGTTCCTAACCAGAACACTCTTATGAATGTGCTGCTGTGAGGGTAGCACATTCATAAGAGGAGTAAATGGTTTAGGAGTAATTGAGGAAGAGTGTAATGAATGGACTGCGATAATTAATTGAAGTGTATGTGGATATATACAGAACAATCTCACTATCTTTCACTCGTTTAGTATTGTATCTTTTACTCTCTCTATTGCTCTCTCTGTTGCATTATTCAATACGAATGACTAATGGAGTCCAGACCTCCCTTCTTTCCTCTAGTTCTCTCTGTACTCTGTTTTTTTCGCAGCCTGTTTTTGTGATGGATTTAGTAGTACAGTAAGAAGCACTGCAGGAACACTTCAGATTAAAATAAAATTCTTGCTTTTTATAGAATATATTAGTGTTTAACATTAATATATTTTATCCTTGCACATCATGAAATTTTTTAATTCATATGCCCCCATAATCTTTAATCAAATTTAACTGCACCTATTCCCTTGGCTTGCAATGAAATCTTTTCGCTAATGGCATATTTACCTGCATCAGGACAGGATATCCTCTCCAGCGATAACAAACTACAGCAATGCAATCATTTCCCCATGGACATTAATTACTCGCCCTCATGTCGTTCCAAACCCATAAGACCTTCGTTCATCTTTGGAACGCAAATTAGGATATTTTTTATGAAATCAGAGCGCTATCTGACCCTCCATAGACAGCAATACAACTGAAATGATCCCAGATCCAGAATACATTGGTAAAACTGTCCATGTGACATCATTGGCTCAACTTTTCTTTGCGCTAAAAAAGCTATTCACAAAACTAAAGTTGATGCATTGACGTCACATGGACTTTTTTCTGATGTTTTTCTGACCTGTAAAACATTTCAGCTGTATTACTGTCTATGGAGGGTCAGATGGCTCTCAGATATAATCAATAACATCTTAAATTGTGTTCTGAAGATGAGCAGTCTTACAGGTTTGGAATGACGTGAGGGTGAGTAATTAATGACAGAATTTTCATTTCGGCTTGAACTAACCCTTTAACTCCAACCCTATACATTTTCCTCATTTCACTGCATATACATCACAATAGAACAGACTCAACTTCTGTTTCATGACTCATGACAAGTTTGACAAACTGTAGAGATTTCTGTACAAACAGCTTATTTCTTTGTCTTCGTAAACAAGCTTTAAATTGTTCTAAATTCCCTTACATACTATCTCTATCTTTACTCTTTTAGATGAAACTGGTTTAAGGGGATTCACACGTGACCCATCTCAGCTGCAGGGTGCTATCTTGCGCACAGCTCTGAAGAAGAGTCCTCAGGGCTTTGGTTTCACCATCATCGGTGGAGACCGACCAGATGAATTCCTTCAAGTGAAGAACGTCCTGAGAGATGGACCCGCCGCGCACGATAACAAAATTGCTTCGGGTAAATCCACTCGGCTTCTGAGGCAACTTGTTGCTCATTTTATGTATGTTGATAAGTCATCAAGTAATTAATTTGATATAAGGATTGTTATGCACATTAACACCCTGGATCATTGGTGTTTATCGCTGCAGTCTCGAATGGTACCATATGGGGCATTGCTGGATACCACATCTATTTCTTGGAGTATTGCCGGGTTACTAGATTCCAAGTAAATAATCCTGTGAAAGTGCCCACAGCAGGATCGCGTAGATAGCGATAAAATAAATCAGAATCAGTGGGTGAGCATCAGGGGAGCTGGCTTTCCTGCAGAGTTGCGTTTGCCGATAATTGCAGCGCTTATACTAACACTCACTACCCTCCATTACAATGTGAAGAAACAACTGCCTGTATACTTCAACTCCCTGGAGACATCGGTCTCTACATAGAATTGTAAAATGGTTTAACCGAGATATACATTTAATTCTGGTGCAATAAAAATGCTTCAGCTTGCTCAAAGAGGCATGCTGAAGGGTAGATTCATCTGCATCCAATTTCCTTATGCAAATTTTTATGTTTGGTCAACAAGCTATCAAAAAAGCCATAGAGGGTTTTTATGAGCCTCTTTCTGACCTGGAAAAACAGTAATCATAATTGTGGATTCTCGCTGTTTCCTTTCCTTCATTTGGTTTTTGTCTTGTATCGCCAGACTTTTGGTACTTGCAGTATAAAGTTTGGTCCACTTTATGTTTACTCAGGACACGAATAGCTCACTTAGTAAGAGACTATCTGATTGGCATGGAAAGCTGCCAACAGCAGTTTGTTTAATTTTATAGGGACGGGATTAATTCAAGAAGATAAATTGACAATTATAGATTTTCCTGGCCAAATACAGATAAAATGCATTTGTTTGCTAAAATAAAAACAGCATTGTGAAATATTATTACAATTTCAAATTGTAAAAAGTGCTATATATTTTAAAATAACATGTATTTCTGTGATAGCAAAGCTGAAATTTCAGCAGCCATTATTCTAGTCACTTGATTCTTCAGAAATCATTTGAAAACAGTTGTTTTGATATTTTTGTGGTAACAGAGATATATTTTAACATTCTTTGAATAATAGATTTTATGGTTACACTTTATTTCGATAGTCCATTTAGACATTCTACTTTGTAGACTTGTAACTACATGTCTACTAACTCTCAGATTAGACTATTAGGATAGGTTTAGGATAAGTAGAATAAGTTGACATGTACTTGCAAAGTTTCTGATAGTCAGTATGTAGTATGTTGTGGACCCATCAAAATAAAGTGTTATTAAGGAGATATTAAGCAGAAAGTCTACTAATCCTCTAATGACTGTTAGTTGATATATAGTTGCAAAGTTACTTACTGTTAGTAGATTGTCTAAAGTGGACTATCGAAATAAAGTGTTACCGATTTTATTTTTAGAAGAACAGCATTTGTTTAACATGGAAATCTTTTTGTAATTTTATAAATGTCTTTTCTGTCACTTTTGAATAATTTAATGCATTCTTGCTGATTAAAGTATTTATTTCTTTCCAAAAAAAGGTCAGGCAAACAGATCGGAATTGATGAGTTCAGTCAGTGCTTGTCGTTTTTATGTGCGCTATATTCATCTGGCAGTCAGTGAGAAATATTTTACTTGTTTTGTTAACAGAATATCTAAACTCTAAAACCATCATGGCTAGCATTTACTTAATCATCTGAATGACTATTACTGTATAAGCAGCAGGATGTCTCGGGCAGAACAGTCACTTTCAAGAAGTGAAGTGAACCTGGAAGGATGCCATTGATTGGTCGGGAGTAGAAAAGGATGCAGGAATCCCCCAACGTCCTCTGCATTGATCAATAGATACACTTCTCATTAGATAGACTGCACCAACTGAGCGGATCATTGACTTTAGTTGGAGTAATGGTTACTTGGGCACTGCCTCTTTATCACTGCATATCATACTCATACACACTCCCCCGTGAACAGAACAGAAGGAGCCAAGACAGCTCTCGTTGCTGGAATCAAAATGAACAGTTTAAACACACTGGCAGGATTTGTATTTGCGCTCAAATTGACACAGTGGCCATGTTCCAGATCCGAATGAGTTTGCCTTGCTGCCTATTGTCTTTATACACAGTCAGATAGCTTCAAAGACACCATGATTACTAAAATTGAATCTTATTAGAGACTGATTTAAAAAGGCTTCATATAGACAGCAATTATAATGGTCATTCACAACCCACACAAAACAGCAGTCTTCAAAAGTGCATGATTCAAATTTTAGCATGTCGCTTTTTTTAACTTTTTGTTGATACTAGATACATACAAGTTTGTCTTATATTTTGTAAAGAATTAGCAAATTTAATGTTTGAAAAAGCCTTTGCATCAGGAATGAATAGGAAAAACTTCAAATGATAAAAATTTAAATTCTGTTGAAAGCAAAAACCATGTTATTATTGTGACACAAATGCCTTTGGCCATTTTGGCCATGAAAAGGTATCCAACTGTTTGAAACAGGCTGTTAAAAAGTGAGAAACGTGACCAATGATTACCTTTGAATCTAATATTAAAATGCTTTTAAGATAAAACACAAAATGCATATTACAAACAAATTTTGGGGTAAGTAGTGGACTTTAATCAGATTTTTGATTAAAATTTGTCAGTACCAAATAAATGTCATTTTTTAGACCAATCTTTTGCAAGGCATTATATCTTTGCCTAAACATGCTAACAGCTGGAACAGCTGCTTCATTCATACCTATTCTTTGTCTCTCATTTAGGTGATGTTATAGTGGACATAAATGGTACATGCGTGCTGGGAAAGACCCATGCAGATGTGGTCCAGATGTTCCAGTCCATTCCTGTGAATCAGTATGTAGATATGGTCCTGTGCCGTGGATACCCTCTGCCAGAGGACACCAACTCCAGCGAAGAGGGCACGGGCGACATAATACCTGCTATGCCGGGAATGGACGGGCAGCCCGTTCATTCAGACGGGACCCCCTCCGTGCAGGACCTCCATTACATGACCACCGATGGCAGACATCCAGCTGCAGCAATGCCCAACGGACGCTACCCAGAGGCAGGAGAGACCACCCTGCTGCAGCCCGAGCTGGTTAGTGTGCCTTTGGTAAAGGGGCCGAGCGGATTCGGCTTTGCCATCGCAGACTGTCCGCTGGGTCAGAAAGTGAAGATGATTCTGGATGCGCAGTGGTGCCGAGGTCTGCTAAAGGGGGACGTGATAAAGGAAATTAACAGACAGAATGTGCAAACTCTCACCCATGCGCAAGTGGTGGACATCCTCAAAGACCTGCCCATGGGCAGCGAGGTCAACGTCCTGGTGCTCAGAGGAGGTGAGTGATGAAGAGAGTCTGACCTGGGGTTCAGTTACCTATTTATTTTGACTACTTCCTATTGCAGGCCTCATCTGGCTCTAATGACAGTTAAAGGGGTAATTCATCCAAAAACTAATATTCTTTCATTATTTTGAAACTCGAGTTGGGATTCGAAACCCATGACGCAACATCATTGTATGTTGGCACATTGCCCACAAAGGCTATTTATATGCTTTTCTAGTATTTATATATTACAATTTTTTATATTTTCATCTTTGTTTCAATTTTAGGTGTTTTCTTATATAAATTAAAGGTAAACTTTAATAAGCTTAAAAGAACATTAGAAATGCTGCTTGGTTTGTAGTTCACAAAAACTAATATTAATAAATATGGCAAATAGCACATAATACATTATAGCAGATTTTTAAATATTTATATTTAGGTTTTGGTTATTTTTTTTATTTTCATTTGTGGCCCTGGACCACAAATGTAAGGGTCATAAGGGTCTATTTTTGTAAATTGAGATTTATACATCTTAAAAAATAAGCTGAATAAATAAGCTTTCTATTATTGTATGGTTTGTAGGAATAGACAATATTTGGCCGAGATATAACTATTTGAAAATCTGGAATCTGCGGGTGCTTAAAATCTAAATAATGAGAAAATCGCATTGAAAGTTGTCCAAATTAAATTCTAATGCATATTGCTAATCAAAAAATAAAGTTTTGTTATATTTATGGTAGGAAATTTACAAATTATCTTTATGGAACATGATCTTTACTTAATATGCTAATTATGTTTGCCATAAAAGAAAAAATCGATAATTTTGACCCATACCATGCATTGCTGGCTATTGCTACAAATATACCTGTGCTAATATGACTGGTTTTGTGGTCCAGGGTCACATTTTAATCATGTCTTTTTAAACCTGAATGACAAGCATTCTTCATTGGAAAATGACAGGGTTTTTTTTTCCATACAGTCAAAGGGGTTAAAGAAAGTCTAATGTTATTTGGTCCACATTTAGTTTGGAAAATTTTGCATTCCACACACAAAAAGAAAGTCAGTCTTACACATTACAAACAACATGAGCCTGAATAAACTATGATGGCATTTTTGGTGAACTATCCCTTTAAAGAAGAACTTTAAGAGATAAAGTTGTGATTACAGTGATTTATGTAAGTTGAAGATGTGTGAAGAAGAATAAAGCGAGAGACATAGCAGGGAGGGTGAGAGCTGAAAGAGATAGACACTTGTGTTTGCGCGTGAAAGATCCTCACATTTTAGTGAGACCGATCATCATATATCACTATAATACAGTTAACGCCTGAAGGAAAAAACGTTCACACTTACGCTCCGTAACACCGAAAATGGATTGCACAGGCTCAGTACAGCAGGTTATTGGGGTGATTAAAGTTCATTTGTGAAGTAATCGAAGTAAAGTGATGTCATTTTTAATTACTCCTCTTTATTTGAGTACAAAGTCTCTACGACTGCTGCTGCGGTTTGTGGACACTTTATCAATAGCTGATATGCATGAGAGTTGCTACACCAGTTCTACCATCTCCTGAACTCATAGAAAAACAACCCTACAATGTTTTAATTGAACTAAATCCTGTATTTGCATGCACAGCAGCAGGCACATAGCAGCTATACACACAGATCTATATTGCATTTAGTCTGTGGTTTGTCTGGAGCCCAAGTGAAAATATCAGGTTCTGTGTTCACTTACTGACTTCCAAGTTTCGGCTGTCACAGCACAGACAGAGGATTGTGGCTACAAAAGGTCAAGCGAATTCATAAGCAGGTTTTTCTTCTCTGACTTATACAAACATGATTATATGCTCAAAATCTGCACAAAGAGCAGCGTACCATAAATCTGGATGCTCTTCATAGTTATTGTTTTTTGTTTTTTGCTTTATATATATATATATATATATTGAGAGAGAGAGACCACTAGGCCTTGTTGGTATTTAGAGTTAACATGCAGGCTTTATCATGCACACACACATACTGTACATAAACATGCCTGCCACTGATCATTAATCTCCGCATTGTGTATATATTATGTCTTCATATTTGTTTCTCCAGTGTAAGTAAATGCATTGCGGAGTATACTGCCCCTTAGTGGCTAGTGTTGATTTTTTCCTTTGTTTTTGTTTGTACGTTTTCCACTGTATTATTGTAAACTAGTCTGAAATTCAGCTTCAGGATTGAAACATTTTGCATTTTAATGTTTTTTTGCTACCATGCAAAAGTTTGGGGCATGTAAGATTTTTTTGTTGTTGTTGTTCTTTTATGCTCACCAAGGGTTTATCTATTTGATGAAAAATACAGTACCTTTTGTTAAATATTATTACATATTATGTTAAAAAAAATCTATTTTGTTCTTCAGAAATCATTCTAATCTGCTGGAATAATTCTTATTAGTGTGTTATTGCTGAAAACTATTGTGCTAATTTATGTGTGTGGAAACTGATGCTTTTTTCAGGATTCTTCTGTGAATAGAAAGTTCAGGTTTACATCATTTATTTTAAAGAAAAGTCACTGTTTATCAATTTAATGCATCCTTGCTAGAAAAAAACATTATTAATTTCTGTTGAGAAGAAAAACATACTGACCCCAAATTTTGGAACAGTTTGTGCTATATATTTTTCACATTGAGACAGATGCTGACTTGATTAATATTCCGCAAAGCTCTTGATTTTGGTATTAAAAGTGAAGTGTGCAGAAAAACAATTAATGCTAAAATACATTCTCCAGCTTGTACAATGCTTATAGAAAGCCATTTATTTGTCTATCTTTTTAAACATTCTGAATCAACTTTGGCTCAGCCAATGCCATGAGTTTGGGGCGGGGCTATCTGTTTATCTGACCATAACGGAGGAGGCAGCGTGTTCTGTAAACCTGTTTGAAATAATAATTTCATTTAGTGTCGCAAAACTGACACACTTTACTTTTAAAGGTTTTAACTTAACTAACATTTACTAAATGAACTGATGAATTGTCTTTTTCCTGCAATAAATGATTCTGTCTAATTATGTAGTCTTGAAACGTACCTCTTCAACTGTTCTTGCTCAGTCTCATTTCCCTCTTCATATCTGTTTGTGCCTGCAGGTCAGACATCTCCCGTGAAGTCTCTGAAACCTGTAAGTTCAGCTAAATGTCTTTTAATTACTTAATTTTTGGGATTTAATTTAGACACACTGGGGAATTTTGATGAAATGAATTATTTATCATCCTCGTTCTGGGTTCTTCAGCGAAGCACATTCCTTGCAGTTGTACATTATTCATGGGGCAAGTGCCAAACGCTATAATGTTATTTTAAGAGCAGGATGTGGTGAATCACTTCAAGGCAAACACGAGCTTCTGCAGCGAACATCACTGCTGAGTCAACAGGCCCCTTAGGAGCGCTTCCCATTGGGTTTCTCTCACAAGAGTTTCTCATACAGGCTCTAATGTTGATTATCTCTCACAGCAGTTTGTATGGCATTGTATTCAACACAGATATAAACAATGTGAGTCATAAGGACACGCTTTAAGTGATTGCATTAAAAATAATGACATTTCTGCTCGATGAGGATGAGTAAATGATGACAGAAATATAATTTTAGGGTGAAATATCTCTTTCATATTGAGAGACGCTCATGTTTGGGATAGTGTTATTAACTGAAGTGCTGTATTGCTGTTGAATATTTGGTAATGTTTGTTGCTGTGTGTATCTGTCTGTTCATTAAGATCACTCCAGCTATTCCCAGTGCCCAGAAGCAGGACATTGCCACCAGTTCCATCAGTGCTGAAACTCCCAGTCCGGCTGAGCCTGGACCCCAGTCACTCCCCTTCCCTCCTCATGCCATCCGCTCTAACTCCCCAAAACTGGACCCGTCTGAGCTCTACCTCAAGTCTAAAGCCATGCTTGACAGCAAACGTGAGTTCTAGAGAGCTAGTAGTGGACATGTGAGCCATTTACACCAAAAAAATGTTTATAGCTGACATCTAATTTTACTGGGGTTTTTTTCCAGCCGCCAACACTAAAGAACTGGACGTGTTTATCAGGAGGAACCAGGAGACTGGATTTGGGTTTAGAGTGCTTGGTGGAGAAGGACCAGATCAGCCAGTGAGTGTTGATATGCTTTGATTTGTCACCATATTGTCACAATGGTAAATGATGTGACCTTTAACCATGTCATCTCTCTTTAGGTGTACATTGGTGCCATTGTTCCTCTGGGTGCTGCAGAGAAGGACGGGCGTCTGCGGGCTGGAGATGAGCTTATCTGTATTGACGGTGTTCCCGTCAAAGGCAAATCTCACAAACAAGTTCTGGAGCTCATGACCAATGCTGCCCGCAACGGGCAGGTAATGTTGACTGTGCGCAGAAAGCTCAACTATCCAGGTTCGTACCCTGCTGCTGTGTATCCGTGTGTGAGAACTGCATGCTTGCATTTATTTTCTGACAGCTGTAGACATCCTCCGGAGGTTTCAGTCGTATCTGACAATGATGTCTGAAAAAAGATCCATTCCCTGAGAGAAGTGAGCGTTTTGCTCCATTAGTTCTGAGTAAAGGGCTGAGTTGAGCTATAAAATAATAACCACAAAATCAAAATTTAATGACCACTGTTTTCAGTCAAAGCAGGAGAATGTGTTAACAAAACAATGACTCAATGCGCCGAGTAACTATAAAAGAAAGACGCCTTGAGACAGCACACACTTGGTAATTGGGAAAAAAAACTTCAATTATGAAGCCATTATGAAATTTGGTGTTATGCCTCATAGCAGTTTTTCAACACTTTCATAATGTTCCCTTTCAGTTTTGTTAAAGCACACTGGGATTTTGTTAGTTTGTTTTACTTCATGTTGAGCATTGGTAGAGATTTTTTGCCAATTGTTTTTCATTAATCATCAGAGCCAGATGGAATCGGGCAAACTATTTAAAAAACAGTACAATAGGTGGATGTCTAAAATTAGCACCAGTAAAGCAAAATCAGGCTTTGATGATTATTACATACTGTATAAAACAGTATTACTTGCCAGTGACCAAACACTTGAAGTAACTGCCAGAACAATGAAAATGATCCGCATTTCACTGATACAAAAACAATCCAATTGTTATATGGAGAATTACATTATAATATATAAGTGTGTGTGTGTATATATATATATATATATAATATCGACATGTGTGTGTAAACAAGTTAAAAATATTATTAAATACTTTATTACTATATAAATACTACGGTCTTTGCACAGTCTTTGTTCATTTAAATACTGAATCTTGCTTATGCTTTAGCAGATAGAGAGGGAGATGATGGGGGTCAGCCTCAAGCCCCACATGCTCCAGTACTGGTCAACGGCTCACCCAAACCACCCCACATTGAGGTGTCTGGCCACAGCCACCCTCAGCCCTACGACGTCACTCTTCAGCGCAAGGACAACGAGGGCTTCGGATTCGTCATCCTCACTTCTAAAAACAAGCCTCCGCCTGGAGGTTAGAAATGACTTTCAATGCTCTCTCTTTCAATGACTCTCTTTGTGTCTCTGTCTGTCTCTTTTCTTCTCATCCCACCCTAATTTTCGAGCTTTTTGCAACTTTGCTGTCAGCTTCTGAAATCACATCTTGTTCTGCTGCAACGAGAGACTCATAACATTGTTGAAAATACAGCTGAAGTCTACATTACGTCTTACATCCAGTCTCTTGAAGGAGCGACATACTGTACAGTGCAATTACAATAATACAATCAAAGCTAGCTTAGCTGTGAAGCATTACCCTAATAAACCCAGAGCTGTAACAAAAAGCCTTATTCAGATATAATAGCTGTTACCATTAGCTCCGAATATGTGAACATTTGTAGGATTTATTTTTGAAATTATGCTGTGATGTTGAAAATGTATTTTGAAGCTGAAGGGTGTATTTTCCTTGTGATATCTAAGCTGTATTAATTCAAATGGTAATATAGTGAAATATCACAGTTTATTTTAAAATGTAATTTATTCCTGTGATGCAAAGCTGAATTTTCCAGTCTTCGGTGTCACATGATCCTTCAAAAATATGCTGTTTTGAAAACATTTCAGTGCTATTTTTTTATTGTGTATTTTATAGTGGACGTACCATGTAATGCATGGTGTTTTTCCTGATCATGTGACACAACTGTACATCTTTGAGAATAATCCCATTTATTTATAAATATCAGTTATCACTATTTCAGCTCTTGTGGTGCTTCTAGTCTGTCAGTATGTCTAAGATGTATAAATAAAATAAGCATTGATCTCTATCTGTTCTCAGTTATCCCACATAAGATTGGTCGCATCATAGACGGCAGTCCCACAGACCGCTGCGGTCGGCTGAAAGTGGGTGACCGCATCTCTGCTGTGAATGGTCAGTCAATTATTGAGCTGTCCCACAATGACATTGTGCAGCTCATCAAAGAAGCTGGGAATGCGGTTACCCTCACAGTGGTGCCTGAGGAGGGTAAGCTTTTGAGGAAACTATATCATTTCTCTTCATTATTCTGGTGAACAATGAGCTTGTAGAAGGAAGCAGTAGAATGCATATTGATTTTTCTTCTGTAACAAACAGGCTGTTAAAGCATTTGACTTTGAGGATTGAAAATGAATTTTGGGATGGAGTTGTGTGTGTATGTGTGTTTTTGATAATCCTGTTTACTTTTCAGAACACAGCGGACCGCCGTCAGGCACTAGTTCAGCCAAGCAGAGCCCAGCCACCCAGCACAGAGCTGTGGGACAGCAGCCTGCCATCCGAGATGACAGGTACAAGCTCCATCCTGACGGCCAGTTCAATCACAACACACACACACACACAGTCTTTACAGTCAACATGCACACATTTTACGGCATGTATGGCTATTGATGATTACTTTTTAAGAGCTATGATCATTTAAACAACATGATTTCAGTATTTATTATGTGACTTTTATCAGTTTGAAATTAGTGAGACAAACATGGCCATTGAAGAACAAACATTTAAAAACAATTCAGTGATTTAAATGTGGTTGAAATGACGTTTGACAAAATTATATCAAATTATGACAAGTTTCTTCTGTGATGCATGTACACAACTGTTCAGTTTGGGGTCAGTGAGGATTTTATTTAAAGATTTTCTTTTTTTATTCAGCGAAGAAACATTCAGTTGATCAAAAGTAACAGTAAAGACATTTGTTATAAAAGATTAATATTTCAAATAAGTCCCCCCCCCCCATTTTTTTTTACTTAAGAATCCTAAAAAAAATGGTTTCCACAAAAATATTAATCAGCACAACTTTGAAGCATTATTAAAGTCCAAAATAACAATGAGAAATGTGTTTATTTATAATAAAGTTTAATATGCTAATTCAGCGCTCAAGGAACATTTCTTATTAAAATTGAAATTTAATATTTTCTTATATTGAAAACAGTTATTTGTGAAAACCGTTATTTAAAATTGGATTATTTTGTTACATTTAGGTGTTTTAACTGTTACTTTTCATCAGTTTAATGCAGAATAAAAATATCAATTTATTAAAAACAAATACTAGCCCTAAAGCTTGACCCTAAGCATTTAAACAGTAATGTGTATTTTAGATCATTTTAAGGAATGTTGCCTGAGCAACAAATCATCAATAATAGAATGATTTCTGAAGGATCATAAAAATTCAGCTTTGCTTTCACAGAAATAAATTATATTTTAAAATGTACGCTTGACTGGTTGTGTGCATTCAGTGGCTGGACATTCATAGTAGACAAATTAAACTATTGTGGGGTTTAAGAGACCCAAAAATTTTAGCAAATAATAAATACTACAGCTAAAATAGCTTGTCTTTTATACCTGCAAGAAACAGTGCCCCTGCAGACATGATAAAGTTACGCATCATGACACCCTGCCCTCTCCACTTCTACATCTTTCCATTTTCTCCTCTGCCAAGTATGCTCACGACCTCTCCTTTCATTTCAGTCCTGAGCACATGGTGCAGGTCGTTCTTTTCAGCATAAAACTGAGTAGACTTGTTGTGAACTTGCTTCACAGTCAAGGCTCAGATAAGAGGGGCAGCCATTGTCGAAGCTTAAGACCAACAAAAGGATGTAATGAGCTCTGCAGACCATAGAGGTCCATAGACTCTCAGCCTCTTTTTGATTTTGAACTGCACGTTCTCATGAACAAAACCGCTCTTAGCTGCGCTGGATGACATGGCATTGGATGAAGAGAGATGGTTTTATTCTGCGCAGCAGTTCATTAAATGCCCTAAAGCAGCATTTAATTGTCATTTAGGAATGATGTAGAAACAGAGGAGAGGAAGGACACTATGGCCCGAGCAGAGTACAAATCCCAGTCGCAGGGTGAGATGGGGACTGTCATCACCTCAGGACCAAAGCAGGTGAGATGTAAATAAGACGACAGCAGTTCTTTGAGTAATAATTGGTGTAGTAATAAGGTTCAGAGATTATTATGCAGCTGACTTAAGTATTTAATTTTCATGCAGCCCACGTTTTCTGAAGTTTAAATTAAATTTAAAACTTTGAGATGGAAGCGTTTGTCACCTTAAGGATTAATACTATAGGCTACAGTGACTTCATGAGCTATGAAATGGAGGAAATGTTTGCAAAATAAGTCATATATAATGCTAATGACAGAGTGAAGATATGCAAATCAAGTGTCGTTTCTCATTAGTGCTGACAGGTGTGGGAGAGCAGTTTTTGTGCTCAGAACAGGATGTTGTGATATATTTAGTGTTTTAGATGAAAGCAAGAAATGTGTGATAATATATTTGCATAGTTTAGTGAGTCTACAGTGCAATTAAATGTAAAGTTGAATTCAGGCTGTGTTGAGCTGTTTATTTTAATATGTAACTGATATCTTTCTTTTTCAGGGCTGTTATCCTGTGGAGTTGGAGAGAGGACAGAGAGGTTTTGGTTTCAGTCTGCGAGGAGGGAAGGAGTATAATATGGGCCTCTTCATCCTTAGACTAGCTGAGGACGGTCCTGCACTGAAAGATGGCAGAATACATGTGAGCTCCCATGACATTAACACATAATACACAAAGAACTGTAAGAGATTCTTACTATAATAGATGAAACAATGAAATATGCTTAATGTTTTACTTAATAATACAATACCCTTCAAAGATTTGGGGTTGGTAAGATTTTTTATGTTTTAAAAAAAGACTTTTATGCTTACCAAGGCTGTACTTTTATGCAGATAATTTTAATTTTAGTTTATTATTAATTATTCATATTATAAATATTTGTTTATTTAAACGACAGTGAAAACAGTAGTATTGTAAAATAACTATTCTATTTGAATGAATGTTATTCACTTCTTTGATAGTAAAGCTTTTTAGCAGCCATTGCTTCAGTCTTCAGTGTCACATGATTCTTTAGAAATATGCTGATTTGGTGCTTAAGAAAAAATTCTTATTATTATCAGTGCTGAAAACAGTTGTTTGTGAAAACCCTGATGCATTTTTCAGGATCCTTTGGATAGATAATATATAGCTATACATAATAACAGCATTTATTGGAAATACATATTTTTCTATCATTAGAAATGTCTTTACTGTGACTTTTGATCAAGTAATGTTGAATAAAAATATACATTTCTTTAAAGAAAAAAAAATCTTACTGAGCCTAACTGTTAACTATTTATTATTATTATTATACATGATACAAAATTATTAATGAAAATTAAATTATGCAACTAATAAAACAAAATAATGTATGTTTTCTAACTTGAAACATTTTACTGATATTGTCAGTGGTTCTTGTTACAATGACTGTGTGTTTGTGACCTGGCAGGTGGGAGATCAGATCGTGGAGATCAATGGTGAACCCACGCAGGGCATTACACACACACGGGCCATTGAGCTCATCCAGGCTGGGGGAAATAAAGTGCTGCTGCTTTTGAGGCCTGGACTGGGCCTGGTGCCTGATCATAGTGAGTCTATTTAATACCTGACCTCTCAAACAATACAAGCCAATGAACCGACATAGCTGAGAGAAACATTCTCCATAGCAAACCTCCTCTTTAAGTTTGTTCAGAAGTGCAGAAGCACTCATTTGAATTCCGTCTGCTTCATGAACCAAGGAAAATCAGTTCCCTGAAGCCGGCATGTTCCCCTCTGAGAAACAAATCAATTTCTGGAGATGGGGTTGTTTTCTACTGCTGTTTCAAAAGCCATTGAAAAAGAAATTGTGACGGTTATCTTTTCTCAACAGAGTGTTTTCTAAAGGTGCTTCATGCAACATGGGTACTCTTGTTCAGGATATTATTACAAAATAGATTCAAATAGAGTATAACCACAGTGGATTTACTGAAATGTTACTATTATCATCACACTTACCTTTGTATTGCCTAAACATTGCATGCATATGGATCAATACCAATTGCAAAAATAGGTAAATACACACACAAGTATTTAGTTATTAGTGAATGAGGCCTATGATTTGGGTATGTGGGTCATATGCATGTTATGTCAGATCTTCCTATCTTCATGCATTGCTGTCACTCTTGCTTCCTGTCTCAATTTTTGCTGGTTTCTTTCTCTCTGTCTGGGCACTGTTCTATGCATCTCTTTCTCTCTTCCTGGTTTAGGTCTGAACTCTTCCTCCTCCACACTGTGCTTCCACATGAAACCAGAGCATCACTAAAGGCTTCTCTGCTTTTCTTGGTCTGTCCCTAATAACTTTGGTAAACTTTGCTTTCCTCCTCTATGCTTATTTTGTGTGTGTGCAGTTCTACCTTTCTTTCCCTTTCATGTGAAAAATGAACCATTTTCCCTTGAAATGAACCTTTTGCTTCTGAAGGAAATGTCAGTGATGAGAATTCTGCAGATCCATTTTTTCTATTTACATGCATTCTCTAGAACAGTTTCCTGTTTTTTGTTCATTCTTGTTTGCAATTTTATTAAACGATTATCACACAAATTGTTGCTTTCAAGTAAGTATTTAAAAAGATGAAATGCTTAATCTGAATTTTTTTTTTAGTTTTTCATCTAGTATCTATTTTTTTTAGTTCAGCTTTAAAGGCACAATATGTAAGTTTTTACCACTAGAGGTCCCATTTTCAAAACAATAACAGGGGCGAAGTTCAATGACGGAGCATTGAACACTGGGAGATGTCGTTTTCACAAATCATGTTCACGGATGAAAAGCTCATTTATATCTGTTTTATCACCAAACCACCTGTTTGGTTTGACTGTTACTTGCACAATTAATAATGTATATATACTTACCCATCTATTAAAACACACGTGAGAGCGGAGTCTCTGTCCAGTCTGAGGTTTTCTCGAAGCTCCCTCCATTTCGGAAACGACACGCCGAAATTTGTTCTTGTTTATTTGTTTCAATATCCTCTTGCCTCCGTTTGTATACATCTATGTTTTTTGGGATTGTGGAGAGTGTAATCACGATCCATGATATGGAAACGCTATATATAGTCACCGCTTGAGTATACTATGAAAGATGGGTTACTAGCATAATTTTTTTTAAATACAGAGATAGCATGTTAAAAACAAATTATATTTCATATTTGTGGTGTCTCAAAAAACACAGTTGAGCACACTTGGTTTATATTATGTTGAAGTCAAGAAATCGTTTTTAATATATTAAGTACAAAGTATATTTAGTACATTATAGAAGTGAACCTGGGATAACACTGATCACGGTTAGATATTTTAACCAGTGACGGCCTTTTATCTGTAAGCTGTAATCTGACATGTCATAATTTAATCAAAACTGAAATCTTTTCATGAACCCCCTGGAGTTCACATGCCCTTAGTTGGGGGTACTGCTTCAGAATGTTGCATCCTGGGTAAATCTTAGAGACTAAATATGTGACCAAATATATTTCTCATCAGACAGTTAAATGAGAAAGAAATTGAAACCCAAGTCAGGAGCCACCGGCTTGGTTTAATTTTTGGCTTTTGTTGCTTCACGTCTTGTGGCGTGACATTTTATCTCAAGAGAAAATTGCGACTTTGCAATTCTGGGTCTGACTCTTTCTCATAGTCGGTTTCAGCTGCTTTATATGTGTCACTGTATCTGGAGGCCAAAAGCCACCGAAGACTGAAAACTGTGACAGTTTAATTGAGAATGTCTCTGCTGAAATGGATTTCAGAAGACAGGTTAATTATGTTCAGTCTATCAGTTGTATTCTGTAGATTTGCCAAATCCAATTCACAATGTTTAAACATGCACTCTGTCATTTTTTTCTTCATTAAAAAAGTTTTACACAGAGAAATGAACAACACATTTGAAAATACATATTTAAAACTCCAGTTATACTGTATCAATAGTCTGATAAAAGATGTTTTATTTTACTTACCTCATGAGGGCCACCATATTTAGATGACATGGATGACCCAAAACTATTTTTTTAATGTGTATTCTCCCTGTTATTATACAGTTTCTTCTAATAACTAAATTAATCATGGAGTGATCATGGCTGCATTCACACCACAGTGTTACGGTATAACAACTGACCGACACAACAGAATATTAAGTACACTTTTTAATTAACAGAATATGATGTTGACTAAAAAATGTTTGACAGGTTATTACAGAGAAAAGAATAAGGCTAAATAAATGAAACACAGCCAGTGTTTCTTTTTCTCACCAAGACTGCATTTATTCAGTCACAAATAGTGAGAAAAAAAAACAGTAATATTGTGAAATAACACTACAATTTAAAATAATATTTTCCCTATTTTAGTAGGCTATATTTTAAAATGTAAATTTTTGTGTTGCCAAAGATGAATTTTCAGCATCACAACTTCAGCCTTCAGCGTTACATGATCATTCTTATATGCTAAATTTTATTCTATTCTTATTATATTAGTATGGATTTTTAGGAATAAAATTTTTATTAGAACAGCATTTATTTCAAATAAATAAATAACATTTCTCTTTACTGTCACTTTTTATCATCATCGCTTCATTTTTTCAAAAAAATCTTATTAACCAAAAAAACACTGATTTGCTCTTTTACATGTTAAAAACAGACTGAGTGCACCTTTAAAATAAATGGTTTTAAATTTCTTCTCTATCTTCTGACACTAATCATCATTTTGCCTTTCAGATGTTAAGGATATGATAACAGGTCCATCTGCAAACTCTCCAAGGTATTCTGCATCCAATGAGCCATCGACACCAGCATCTCCATCCTTCATCTCTCACTCCCCTGAGGTCAAACCTTCTCCACCCGAGGAGCTCTTCTTCGACCCGTTGGCCACTTCGCACGGACAACTTCACCAACATTACAGAGACGCCAAACAGCAAACTAGAAAGAGCGACCCAAGCATGCCTCGCGACAGCAATGACAATTTTACTCTCCCTCGAAGACAGGATGGGAAAGAACGCTCACAGAGTCCAAAAAAGACTCCAAACATGGACAACAGGAACGACCCTAGCGAACGAGAACCTCGATCTGCAAGCCCCAGGAAGACCAAGAAGGAAAACACTGGGATCAGACCGGAAATGCCTCAAAAGGCCACTGAGGGATTAAAGCCTAACTCTGGAAGGAGATACAAAGATGAGGACACTATGCACAAGCATGACCGGGAAACGGGAGAAACCAGACCTGAGGTCTCCAGAGGTGGCAATGACAGATACCAGAGGGACAAGACAGCAGAACCTCAGAGGTCTGAAAGCGGTACTCTCAACCGGAAGGACCACAGAGGACGAGACAGGCCAGAGGACATTGAGGGCGTCCCTCAAGAGACTCCCCAGAATGGGAACCCTGCCACCAAGAGAGCCCCAATAACCCCAGGCCCCTGGAAGGTGCCCAGCTCCACAAGGGTTCAGCCTCCGGTGCATGGAGTCTAATGCGTTTGGGAACAGTTATTGATGTGAATCACTGTGGATTTTGTCTTTTTTTGTATAACTATCTACACTGATAACATGCAGCGTTTGCTTGAGTCCACCAACAATACGAGCCTCAGTTTTGTTTTGTGCCAATCAGACTGCAGCTAGACTCATCCATGTCTCTTTGCTCTTGTGACGGTAACATGAAGGATGCCTTTCTGTGAAGGTTTTAAATGTCTGTTATTAATTTAAAAAAGGGGATAGTTCAGCCAAAAATGAAAATTCTGTCAGTATTTACTGGTATGACTCTACAGAACACAAAAGATGATATTTTGAAGAATGTTGGTAACCAAAATCAATCTGGTGACCACTGACTTCTGTGTAGGGTGGACTATAAAATCGTATATCTTCTACTAAAGACAGGCAGAGCGTGAAACGATGAATGATGACAAAATTGATTTTTGGATAAACTATCCCTAATTCTCCATCTTTGATTCGCCGCATGTCCTTACAAAGACTTTTCCAGTGATGCAACTGTCCTCGAGATCCAGTACTGAGAAGTGACTCCATGTAGACTGTGCATTATTCAGCTTTTTGCGGTGAATTTTCCACATATCCTTCTTTAAAAGACCAGAAACTTGTGGTTAAGTATATTGTTTACTACTTGTGTGTTGATGAAGACGCATATGTAATTTATTGAAATGAATATGATGATATAAACATATACATGTATAGAGGTATAGATATTTGTATCCATTCTGAGCCAGGTCACTTATTAGTGTTCCAGCTTGCCGAAACGACTTTCGGCTTCCTAACAAACATATTTTTTCACAATGCTATAGCTTTTACAGTCTATCTCGGTGGAGCATTTGCAAGGTGTGTACATTTGGGATCAAATGTTCGCTCGTATCATTAGCAGGTGAAGCAGAACTGGGAGAAATTCAGATATATTTTTGCATACTATCCAATCTAACATATATTTTTTCTTATTCTTTTTAGCACATCGTTTTCCCAATATTGGGAATTCATATTCATTCAAAGTGTCTTTGTGCATCTGTATCTTTCAGATTAAATGTCAAGATGCTGTTTCATTTCTAAGGGAAATGTAGCTCTGAATTATGTACCGAACATGTTGGATGTTATTCATCAGGTTCTTTAAGCCTCAAACAATTGGCACAGATTCAGACGCAAGATATAACGTCGTCTGATATCTTTTTCGTAACAGTATTTTTGAAATACCATAAATATTGAGTGTCCGTACGGACAGAGCAGAAATCAGTCAAACATTGCATATGCTACAGCGCTTCTGTTTTGTCATGATAAAAAATGTGAATACTTTCTAATACGGTTTATGATTGCTTCGTTGATCATTAATCTCAACCCTTTTGTAGCTTGTTTCTCTAGTGCATCTCATGTCATGAGGTTGTATGTATGATACTGTGGCCTTGCATTGCTTTATCTTACACAAAAAAAGCCTTGTGGTCTCTACATTGTGGTAGTTGTAAATGTTTATAAAAATACAATGTACAGCACCTGTATAAAACTTGCCTTCGTGAGGGGAAAAACAAGAAAAAAAAATCTATAAATCGCTCCATTATTTTTTTAATTAATTGAGAGTATAAGCATATATACAGAGAGAGTGGTTAAAGAAATTAATCTGGTCATGACCTTCTGTTCATGCACTGATGAATAAAGATTTACTGAAAAGTTGCCTCTTGATCTTTTAAGTTTCTGATTCCCTACATTATTTAACATGAAAGTACACGTATGATTGCATTTAAGTGAGTGTTCGCTCAAAAGTGATGAGAAGTTTGATTCAACCTCCGTGAAGAGGTTCTTTCGAACAGTTCATATCAAAGATCCAGTTCATAAATCGATTCAACGGCTCTTTTGTAAGTGGTCCCATACCAGAATACGGATTCTGCATTAAAAACATGTTTATTTTCTATTGTCACGTTCATTTAGAACCTAAATATACACTAAAATACTACAATTAACTTTTTAAAACAAGTTATACAAACAAGAAACACAATTATATTTTTATTTAACATTTCTACATTGCACAAAATGCTCTTACCATGAGCTGTTGAATCGAAATCGATTCGTGAACAGTTTATGCCAAAGTTGCGTTTCCCAAAAACATTGTGAAGTAGATTGTAGCTCCATTGGTTTCATTGGAGCCTTTGGGAAAAGCGGCACAGTTGTGTTAACAGGTTCAATAGATTCTTGAAAAGATCCGACTCACATAAACGATTCGTTCACGAATCAGACAGGGTTATTTTTAATTTGACACGCTGACTTAAAAACGTGACGCTCGTGCCTCCAATAACAGGCAGCAGCGACGCAATATCCGTAGACTTCCGTCTGACTCATGTTGTATACATACACCAAACAAAAATAGCTCAATTAGCAAGAAAGCGTCCCGTGTAAACGCCCACTAACGAAATCCAACACCGTGCAACTATTGCCTCCAGGATGTTGTGCGCTGCTCTTTTGTTGGTTGTGAGCTCAGCGCAGAGCGCACTTATCTCCTCTCAACGACACGGAACCGCCCAGCCCCTGAAGCTGCTACAGCATTACGTCAGTCACTGGCCGAGGTGCGTGCAGCAGCGCACGCAGCCCTTGAACCACGGCAGTCCACAAACATCACTACCCACAACGCTACCGGTTGTGCGCATGCGCGCTCCTAGAGGGAAAACTACAAACGCGTGAGCTCTGATTGGCTACGGACAAAAGAACTACAGCTCCCAATAGACATGCGCAAAAAGTCCCCCTTAAAGCCTTTTAAATTTACGTGCAAAATGGCTGCACAGGTCGATCTACTGCGCGTCAAAGTAGAGGAGAAGAGCAGGGACAGCTTTGACAAAGCCACCAAAGAGAAGAAAAAGAAGAAAAAACGGGAATGTTCGCCGTCCGATGACAAGCGCGAGAGAGCGGAGAAGGAAGCGAAGAAAATAAAGCTACATCACCACCAACACCAACATGCCCAACAACGAGCGCATCCACCGCACCAACAACAGAACAGCCAAGCGCGCAACTTCAGCAAAGAGCAGGCACCTGTGCAACACCGCCATCACAACCATAACCACAATCACAGCTCCAAGAAAGAATTACCTCCGGGATGGCCGCCGCGCAAAGTGACACCAGCAGCGGCTCACGTCCCGCAGAAGACGGTCCTGCCGCCTTCCCCGCTCTTCACTTTCACGCCGCTCAAAGTAGCGAAGGCCGAGACCCCCAATAACAAGCCCAAACACATCGAGAAGGACGCCAAACTCAAGCCTAAGAAGGAAAACGCCGAGGCGAATGTTAAAGTGGGGGAATGCAAGAAGAAGAAAGGTAACTTTTTACTACCGTTTTAAAGGAAGCCAAATGCTTTTATATTTCTGGCTGGCTTCCAACTTGAGAAGTGAGCGGAGAAAGTGCCTTTAGCCTCCGCTGCTAACCCATGCGCGAGCACGCCCCCATTCACAAGAGCTCCTTGTACGTGCAAATCAGCAGAAGCACTACATTTTTTGAGAAGGAAACTTTTCAAAGCCCTCAAAGTGTTTTTAAATTAAATAAAACTAAATACTTTTTCGCTGCTTAGTATCAGAGACGTTCTCTTTACAGCTGTCATGTTTACTAAACTCTCATTTCACAAACATAAGTAACGCGATACTACTGTTTTTTTTATTAACACGATATCATAACAATGCCATGTGTGTAGACACAATACGTTTATTTATTTTAAGTATTTTGGGGTACTATATATATACTGTATATGGTAATAACTCTGAAATGTATTTTGCCACGTTTACACTTCAAAGTTGTTTCTGAACTGAGAAAGCTTATTGCTGTACAGAATATGTGCTTTCACACAGCTAATACAAATGTATGCTTTAATACTAGAGGCTAATGTGGGTCAGAGTAGACTTAATTTAGCCTGTCTTGTGTCACAATGTGCCATTGTTTCTTTACATAGATTTTTAAGCAGGCACTGAGCAGCCTTAACTTTGTGTAAAGATTTAAAGCACAATACCATATTACCATCTGTCACTATCATTGGAACATGTACGATTTAATATGTTGGGTAATAACAACAACTGTAATAATTATTGTAAGTAATTACCATGGTAAATTGGTGTAAATGTAGTATTAGATATGAAGTAGGAGCATATTACAGAACTTCAAGTAGCCTCAAAAGCATTTCTGCGACGTTTTTCATGTTTACATTTTTAAATAGCTAAAGACCTAAACAACAGTCAATAGTTTTTCTAAGTTCTACTGTATCTGTTGATCTTTTCAGAGCCCCATAATGAGAATGGTAAAACCCAGACCCTTGAGGAATACCTTCTAAAGAAAAAGAAAAAGAAGCGGCGGCATCGTGAAGATGAGCGTGGCAAGAAGCTGCATGTACACAGCAAAGAGGTCCAGACGCTGTGTACAGGATTGACAGGAGATACTCAGCCCTCTTCTGAAGACCCTGTGTTGCTTGCGTACATTAAAGATGAGAAGCCGTGTCCGACCTTAGGTGAGTTCCTCACTCCCAAAGCTGAGAAGAAGCCGTTCCTCTCACACAAAGACCACTTCATCCGCAGCTCATGGCTTCAGACCAACACCTCCTTCAGCAGGCTGATCCATGAGGAAAAGCAGCCCAATGGAGGAGCGTCTGTTCTACACGCTTATGCAGATGAAATGTCTTTACTGCGACCGGGAGAAACTGAAAGATTTGCCCAGGAGTTTATGGATCTCGCCTTTGCTGAACACCCTAAAGGAGCTGCACGCTACGCACTAGCAGTGGTGCACGGAGCGGCTGCCTACCTGCCCGATTTCTTGGACTACTTTGCCTTCAATTTCCCAAATACACATGTCAAGATGGAAATCCTTGGTAAAAAGGACATTGAGACCACCACGATTGCCAACTTCCACTCCCAGGTAAGACTCATGCACTCATTAATTTTGCGTTGTACCTTCAAGCTGTGTCTAGTTTTTGGCAGGATATATTAGGATGTGTAGCCCTATACAATTAATTTAGCCATTTCCTCTTTTAGAGGTCTTTTAAAGCAGGTGCATTTATTATTTACACAAGTCAGGTGGCTAGAAGGTGGCAGTTCAAAGTACGTTAACAGTCTTGAGTGACGTAGACCTAATTTACCCACCAGGCTTTTTTCTGCTGTCTCAGATTAAACAAACTGAAATTACTGCGTTAATTCTCATCAGAAGCATGGAGAATTGCAGTTTAGGGAAATAATAAAAAATTTATGGCGGTCTGAAAACCATATTACTGTAAATCTTGCCTTAAGGTAAGTACAATAAGCAATAACTATAATGATAAGTAATGTTTTGATAATTGTTCTAATTTTCTGAGAACTATAACAATAATGTTACATATAAAAAATATATCATTTTCCAAATGATTTTTCCTAGACGATAAAAACATTGACAGCCAATCAGAATCCACCTGACTTAAAAGAGTTTGAGCATTTAATGCAACAAACGACATGACCGCAGCTTGTGCTTTTAATAAACCCATCATTATTGTTCCTTTGGTGTGAACATTAATATTGTTATCTTTCTCTGCATAAATTGAATCTCTGTATCATGAAAAAAAAAAAGATGCTGAAGGTTCCTTTTAGTAGTTGTTTTTTTTGTTTTGTTTTTTTATGCACACTAAGACAAAGGGTGTTTCCTGGATCTGAGGATCTGTTGTGTTGCAGGTAAGCCGAACATACTGCTCTGGGACATATAGAGCTGGTCCCATGAGGCAAATCAGTCTGGTCGGTGCAGTAGATGAGGAGGTGGGCGATTACTTCCCAGAGTTCTTGGACATGCTTGAGGAGTCTCCGTTTCTGAAGGTTAGGACATTATCTCTCACAGATGAGTGAGTTTGAAAGGCTTTGGGCTGACGGTGTTTTGTAGTGCAAATTGTGTTTCAATACACTGTTTACCAGCAAAGTTTCTTACGATTTGAGCCTAAATGAATTGTGTCGTCTTGCACACTTATGTAAAGAATTTAGTTTGCATCTCTTTACTTTTAAAAACCCAATAACATCAAAATTGGAGATTTTTTTGACTCTTGTCCATGTTTATTTGCTGAGATGTGTACCATCTAATTGTTGGAGCCTTCGTTACTCCAGTCTTCAGTGTCACATGATTTTCCAGAAATGATTTTAGCATGCTGATTTGGTGCTCAAGAAATATTTTTATTATTATTATCATCATGCAAAGAGTTGGGCTGTGTAAAAAAAAATACTGTGGATTTTTTCCCAGGCTTGATAAATAGAACAAAATAGAAAAAAAACAGCATTTATTTGTAATCAAATTTTTTGTACCATTAAAAATATCTTTGCTAATATCTTAAATGTATCTTTGATGGTATTTCATTTTAAAAAGTACTCCTAAAAGTTTGCAAAATAAATAGAACAAAATATTGGTAATGGTAATATTTTTCTAGAATAAAATGCACCTATAAAAGCCAATAATAATGTCTACTGATTTATATTTATTCATTTTGCTGATGCTTTAATCCAAAGGAATTTACAAATAAGGAATACACACAATTCTTTAGACTTACAATAACTAATTGATAACTAATAAGTTATGCATAATAAGATTCTATACTAATTTGTACACTATTTGTACACTCTAAACTAAAATCAATTATTTTTAAAGCTACATGATTTTTTTACAGTATAAAAAAGAGATTTGCTATTAAATATAACTTTTTGTAATTATATTACTGTTTTTAAAGATTTAAAGGAGTATTGGTAATGGCAAAGGTAATCTAAATGTAAAAATAGGCATGATGAGCAATTAGCTATCGAATATCAATAAAAAAAAGTCTCTAATATCAGCCAGTAACTAATATGCATACCTAAGCAACAGCAAGTTGCAAATCATGAATAATGGCTGTGACATTTTCCATCCCAATTTCCTGTTTCAATACAAAATCTGTCAGCACAGAAAAGAAAACTCTTCATCCATTTGTTTCTTTAATTCATACTTTCAGACTATGGTCAGGGTAAGACTATGGCACTGTTTGAACTTCCTGACTTAGGTTTAATTTGTTTATGCAGATGACTTTGCCATGGGGCAGCCTGTCTAGCCTAAAGCTTGACTGCAGGTCTCAGAGTGATGATGGTCCCATCATGTGGGTGAGACCAGGAGAGCAGATGGTCCCCACAGCCGATATGCCCAAATCTCCATTCAAGAGACGAAGGTATTGATTCAACTGAATAGAATTTTTTTTTTTATATGAAAACTGTTTATAGCTCACAAAACGCTTTCATTTTGATTGTAGATCAATGAACGAGGTCAAGAACTTGCACTACCTCCCGAGAACCAGTGAACCACGTGAGGTGCTCTTCGAGGATCGGACGCGAGCTCACGCTGATCACGTTGGCCAGAGTTTCGACTGGCAGAGCACAGCAGCTGTGGGTGTCCTGAAAGCAGTGCAGTTTGGGGAATGGTGAGCGCAGCCATCTGCCACACAGAAACATATGCACATGATAGTACATGCAAAAAGCCGCGCGTAATGAACTGACCTTTGATGTTCTCGCCTCCCATAGGAGTGACCGGCCACGGATAACTAAAGATGTGATCTGTTTTCATGCTGAGGACTTCAATGAAGTGGTTCAAAGGCTTCAGCTAGACCTGTATGAGCCACCTGTGTCCCAGGTAGGAGCTGTGTTACGGCTAAACAGAATGTTACAGGACAGACTGTGAGCTTGTGTGTTTTTATTAGTCATGGTTAGCACGGCAAGTTAAGTTGTGTAAGCACAACTCATACTGAGCAGGACTTTTTTTTTATGGAATGTTTCTTGGATATTGCATTCAGTTGTCTTTATTTTTCTTTTTTTCAACTACACTGATGCACAGCAGTGTGTATTTTAAGTATATGACTAGACCTATATAGTCTGCATGTTGAAGAGGAAATTTAGACACACGCACAACTTATGATCCAGTGTTTTAAGTGGCTCAGCTCACAGTTAATGCTGCAAAATTCTTCTCTTCATGTGCTGTGGAGTTTAACATGCATTTGGGATTGATACCACATTTTTCTTTCAAAAAACACTTATTTGTCAGCTAAAATTAAAGTAGAAGAATTGACAAAAATAAGTAACATGTAATATTACATATGTTGAATATCATTCTTGCTGTTATTTGGCTGTAGACTTAAGGTCATTTTTGATATAAACTTTTATACAATGTTTTTTTTTTTTGGTCACTATGATGATAGTTTCGCAAGGAAGTTAAAGCAGCAAATTGTTTTTATAGAATTTTATTTTTTTTTCTAATGCATAATATATATCACAAGATCACAATCTGATCTGATAATGCCATGTGGTGTTGGGTAAGCAGTAACTTATTCATGATCCTGAACTGTGTGGAGACTACAACCAGGTAGACTGGTTTAAAATAGGTCAGCATTCCCATAATGCCCCTCTTTCAACAGTGTGTCCAGTGGGTGGACGATGCCAAACTCAACCAGTTACGGCGAGAAGGCATCCGCTACGTTCGCGTGCAGCTCTGTGATGACGACATCTACTTCATCCCTCGCAACGTGATCCACCAGTTCAAAACCGTCTCGGCCGTGTGCAGCCTCGCCTGGCACATCCGTCTAAAGCAGTACTACTCCGAGGAAGAGAAGGAAGAGTCGAAGGACTTTAAGACCAAGGACCTGTGCTCCACATCATGTCCTCCCTCCTCTTCGTCCCCTGTTCACCCGGACACCAAAGTCACCTCTTGTGCCCGGCTACAAGCAGACACGGCACAAGGTGGAGTGGCCAAAACGGACGAACTGGTTTTCCAGAGGCCCGCAACACCAACCAGAGAGCCTCAGCCCGCTCCTCCGCAGGCGGCTAAATCCGCCCACACTGTTCCCGCCGGCCCTGTATCAGCACCCTGCCCTCTGTCCTTGCCCACACCAGAGCAAATGCTTCCACAGGCTCCCGCCAAGCCTGCATCAGACTCCTCACTCGACGGCAGCAGGTCCACAGAGTTCCCCGAATGACTTCCAGATCCTTTCTTTTGCAGAGGAATGGGGTTTTACTTCGCCTAACAGACTTGACTGACATTCCACAGTGTAAAAAAAGGAATATCTGGACTTTGCCTAAAAATGATGAAGACTGTATATTTTTCTTTTTTAGCGTTTGGTTAAGGAAATGACCCCGTGAGTACTTTTATGGTTTTTCTCAGCCAAAGTATTTAATTTGAAATATATTTTTGCTGATTACTCAGTATTGTTTTATATTTGTTTATATAATATTATTATTATTATTATAAATGAGACAAACTATCTCTCAAGAGGGACTTTTCATGTTGTTTCACAGGCTGTCATTTGCATTTTGGTAACTTCTAATTGGTTTCTACAAACAAAAACAAGGGGAAAAAGTGCCTGTCACAAGTGGAGAGTAGCAATCATATCTTAAAAGAGACAAATAGTCTTATTTTTTATTTTTGGTCACTGAAATATTTGACATATTTAAGCTAGACTAGCGAGTAGGTATCGATTTAAAGTGGGAGATATTTGCTTTTTCTGGTTCGCTTGAAGGAAAATAAATTATTTTTGGAATGACTAATAGCAGTAATTATCAAAGAGGAACTTGTGCATTACCTCTCATGTATGCAGGAAATGGGATTCGGCCTCCACAAGAAGGTTGTTCATTTGTTTGTTCATTTTAATTATTTATTTTTGTCCAAAATAGTCTTTTAAGATCATGGTCATAAATTCATTTGTCCTGTTTGTTTTCTGTCTGTATTGTATGCAGAAGCCGTTGTGCTTTGTTTTTATTTTTGACTAGGAAGACGTATTCCATCAAGTCCGGATGTTAGCAGAAAACTAGATGGAAATGTAAATAACCAAACCTACACTCAGGGGGCAACATACTGATGCCTTTTCATTTGGTCAAGTCTCCTTTTACTTCACTTTGAAGTTTTATAGCAATCTAATCAGTACATTCAGATCATTGGGTTTTGGTGAATCTGTAATTCTGACGTGTTCGTATGAGCTTCATGTAAAGGAAACGGTCTCTTGATTCAGGTGGATCATCTAAACAAGCTTCCATTCAGATTTTACACAACTCTGCTCATACTATTAGAGTAGTTTTAGAGTCACAACGGAAAGATCTTTTTAAATCATATTTTGGTTTTCTGTATGATGTTTTGAACTTCAGTTTTTTTGTCTGTCATTGTCACCACTTTTTAAAAAAAATTGTCCCAAATAACTGATCTTGTTGCTTTGGTTGTTTTAAATTCATTTGTTAATTTAGATTTATTTTTCTCTCTCTCTCTGAAAATCAGTCAGTGCAAATAAATATCAGTTATTACAGTAATATACATCATCAAGGCATGAATAAACTCCTGTTTTTCTTGTACAAGAAAACTGTTATTATATGTTGCTCTTCCCATAACCTGCTACCCAAAGTCAAGCATTTGGCATTATTTCTGAGTATAGTAGCAGAAGGCACATGTCCAGTGCTATTGCATAACACTTGTTTCCTGTGTGTTTGAACCGAAGTTGTCCATTGTAATTTATGATAAGCATTCTAGGGTGACTTCCACAGATACTTGGAAGACTGCAAACTAGCTTTCACTTGCAGAGTGTAGTTGCGTGTCAGTAATGTTTTTGCACGTTGATGTGTTTCTTTTGAATGGGATTAAGTCTTAAAGCAGGCATTTAGTGTTTTTGAAAGGGTTATGGGCAGTAGTTGTGCTTCTCCGTTGACGGCAAGTATCGCTAATGACTGATTTGAATGTAATTTCACACCAGCAAGCCAATCAGTCTACATTGATTGTGGTTTCAACAAAATTATCTAATGGCTTTCCCTAATCAAATGCATCCTCTATAATTGAGTGCCTTTATATTGAGTCTTTAATTGTGTGCTATTAAGCTAATTGATGTTATTCAAGTTGTACAAAGCATTAATTGTGATGGAATTTCATAAAGTCTGGCAATAAGTAAAGATCGGGGAATGTATTATTATTAAATTACACTTACTCTGTGATACAAATTCTACTTGCCCAAAAGCAACTAAAGGTGTCCCTCTTAATGGCCACCAAACACCAACAACAAAGAAAAATTGGTGGTAAATGACCTATGGAGAATTCAAAATAGTGCAATAGGAAACTAATCTGCTTCCTCTGTTTCCCAGAGTTTTTAAATTGGGATTATACAGGCAGATGTGAAAGCCTAAACAAAAATAATTTTCCCTATACTATACAATGGCGTTTCCTTAGTTACAGGTTCTGCAGTTCAATATTTTTTTGCTTAATGAAAGAAAAGATAATTTCATTCTTTTCACCCAGGATACTTAAAATTCTTTTAAGATGTCTTTATTGGTGTCTTTAACACCAATATTTGAAGATGAATCTTCCCATATATATACTGTTTCAGACATGTTTTCCGCTCCGCATCACACGGTTATGCTTTTATACCTTACGGTTTCATGTTCCATCGAAATAAACATGATGTTTTGTGTTCTATGTTTCTTCTGAATTTTGGCAGCTAGTTTTCTTTTTTTGTGTTGATCAGGTTTCGATGGTCGTTTGTAATATAGGAAAAATCCACTTAGGGATCAAGGCATGCTCTGTGTGTTTGATTCATTATTTGCTCTGTTTGATATTTGTATAAAGGTTTTCGATTTCATTGATTTTTAAGGACTAATTAGATGGTCATTTATGAACATAGTCAAAGTAATGTTTTGTAAATGCTAAGTTACATTTAATAGAACTGTCATGTGGATCTTTTCAATTGTGTAAAAATGCAATGGAATGCATAGACTTTTTTCTGTATTTTTTTAAATAAACCATTTTATGAGTGTACCAAGCGTTTTACTGCGTCAGAAACTGAAAATGCACAAATAAGATAAAGCAGAGTTAAGTACTGTCACAAAACAAACTTCACAACAGATATTCACATTCTTCTGTCATTTCCGTCCCTTTCAGATAGACATGGCACCAAATGCACAAGTCCAACGTTATGTGACATAGAAAAGCTTGATTGGCCTTGGTTACCTGCAGTGCTATATATTATAAAATACATTAAAATGTTGCCTATGAGGTTATGGAAGTGTCTACTTTTCAGTACATTCATCCCCTTTATTATATTGTCTTCAGTTACACATCTGTAATCATTTTATATACATTTTAGTTGGATACCCGCTTCAGTATTTAAAGTTAAAAATTGCATTAGCCTATACCTTTACAAAATGTCATTGACAAAAGCACAATCTTTATATATGTCCATCTATTGAGTGAGGTCCTTTGTTGTGCTTCTATCCTTTAAAAACCACAGTCAAAGAAAACTTGAAATCTTCTTTTGAACTGTCCTGTGAGGCTGTTTTCCTTTTTTTTCACCTTCAGGATGAACTACACCCATGTTCCTGGCTTATTTCGTGGGCCTTTTGGCTTTCCAAAACGAGATCCAAAAGCTGTGGAGTAGAAAAAGTGTCACAAGCAAGAAATCAACAAGAACTGGAAAAATATGAAATAGAGTAGCTCCATCTTGTGGCAGCATTTCAATTTGCAGAACGTTAGTTTGGAACCATGTTTGATCATTCATAAATATATTTAAAAGGAGGGCGATATCTTACAAAATAAGAACCCGACAGCGGCACCATAGGGTGCTGGAGCAGACTGAGGCGGGGCTGGAGACTGGCCTGAAGGTGGAGCTGGGGGCGGGATCGGAGGCGGAGCTATTTTCGCTGGAAATGACAGGTACATAATGTTCAATCCACACACAGCTGCTTATTTGTCTTTTGACTTAACATGTTTGTTTTAATAGAATTAGTAGTAAGCGGTTATTATACATACTCTTCTGTTTTCCTTTCAAAAACTTGATACTCTGCAAGAAAAGAAAATATGTGTTGACTTTTATAATATTTGCTTTTATCCAAAGCAACAGGGACCGTTCACATGAGAGGCCATACACATAGATGTGATTTTACACTGACAAATGACAGAGGCAGGGTAGTGGAATGAAAAATTAATAAGGTCTAGAGATGCATTTTAATTTTTTTTTTAAGTTGAATTACTTTTAACTTGAGCACAAGGTTTTTCGGGAGATGCTACAAAAGATGCAAGCACAACAATCAAACTAGTCTATATAGTAGACTTTAGCATAGTGGAAAAGTACACAGGTTTTTTAGTTTGTTTTGCCCTTGTATGTCTTTATTTAGATTTACATAGAAAAGCTATGCAGTAAAAACATGTTCTGTGTTAAAAGTCATTTTGGGGCCATTCACGCAGAATATGTTTTTTACAGTGAGAAAATGGTCTTAAAACAATTTTGTTTAAAAGATAAACTTCATGTACGTGTCAAACATGCCTGCCTAGCACGTTTACATATAAAGACGATGGAAAAGTAGCCCAGTGGAATGCAAAAATGAAGTTACCATCAGTAACTTAAATGTTTCATGCTTATTATGCCATGCACTATTCATGTAAAAAAAATAGTAGGTGAACCTTGGTCCTGGCCTTGGTGACCAGTGAAGTTTTCTCTCCACCCTTGTTCTCTGACTGGTTCTCTGCTGGTCCCGTTGCTGTCGGCTGGCTGCTGGGTGCTGTCTGGTGCTCTACTGTATTAGCCACAGGGCAAGCTAAACTAAGGTCGTGTAGCAAAGCTTATGCAGTTTCATGAACTGACATCAATCACCATTAAGGGATTCATGCTGTCACTCACCTTGTCCTCCAGTTGCTATGGTTACAGCGACAGGCAGAGTCAGCGGAGCCACAGATAGAGACTCTGTAAAATTAAACACAGCTGTGCACACATAGATCCAATAATAGTGTGGCCTCTTTATCTCTGTCGCGCAAAGACAAACACTACACTGCAGTGTACTCAAGAGGGCAAATTTGCTTGTACATGTTGTGTTGTAATGACACTAGCGACTCAGGTGTGGGAGGACACAACGGGAACACCGGCCTACCTTGTTTTGAACTTTTTGCTCTGACGCTCTGTTAGAAAATGACACATTTTGGCAAGAATGAGCCAAGCATTGATCATCAAATTGGAAAATAATAACACAGCATTTCTGTACATCTTAAATTAAGAGGTTTTTTTAGTCTGTGTCTATATGCTTTACTCCTAAATGTTGACAAAAATTGCTTTTAGTATATAGTCAGTATAAAGTATGTAGTAATAGTATAAAGGTAAATGCAACGTAACCTTGCTTCTGCTGAAAGAATGCTCCAGGAATGATCTGGGCTGGGAGCTGCCTGACCATTCAGAAGACGTGCCCACTCTCAGTGTCTGCTGCTCTGCCTCAGCTGGCTGACAGGGGGCGCTGCTGTCGGACACTTCAACCCCAAAAAAACAGGTTTGTTAATAAATGTAGATCAAGTTTTTCTGTGTACTGTAACTTCTTTATACTGCACCTTTCTCCGTGTGAAAAATAAAAGACTCTGGAGTCCTTTCAGGAAGTGGCGGAGTTATACTTTCTTTATGAAACAAAACCACATTTTGGTTTACTTATTTGAATCAGCGAAAATATATTGGAGACTGTAAATTGAACAGTATGTAATACACAGTACCTGTCCCAGGACCTGAGTTGAATACGAGCTCACGTGGCGTCGGGGTGTGTAGCAGAGGTTCTAAATTAAGAATAGAATAGTTCAGATGCAAAAGCCTCTAAAATCCATCTTGGGCAAAAATGAGATAAGTGAATGCTCTCCACACGTTGTATATGTTTATCAAGTACTTTCACTTCAGATGTGCTAAATCCTAGCTTCAACCCATTCGAAATGACCAAAAAGGACATAGACACCAATACCAGAAAAAAGTCTAATTTTAAAGAAAAACGTCAGACGTACTTAGAGGCTTTTGCATCTGAATTCTTCAATAGGAAGTACATTTTAAAAATAGCCTATATTAAAATAATCAACCAAAATGTCCCTGACAGAACTTCCTTAAACCCCCAGTTGTTATAGAACTAGTATATAAATGTCTAGGCTATGAGCCATTTGAAATTCTACTTTAAATTTAAAATATCCTAAGAATCAATTCTGAATTATGTTTGAGAAAGATTTGATGCTTAAAATGTTTCCGTCAAAAGAAAGTAGGCCATGTATAATTATTTGCTTATGGATTATATAATCATTTGTTCCTTATTCATGTAATGGACAGTACTTTGGCAATACTGTAGTAGCTCATTTGGATTTGAAAATATATATTCTGTAGAGATTTAGATCTTGGGATAAATTCTTCCATGACCAGGCGTTGAATTAAGAGTCAAATTGTAAAACCGAAGACGAATGGAAAACAATTGGTGGGGATTTCGATTCATTCCTGTGAATGTTATTCAATAAAAATTCGTTTACTAATATTTGGTGCCTTTCTCTGTAAGTTATTATTACCAGTAGGTCGCGACCAGTAAGTGTATATTTAAGTATGTTGTTGTCGTCCACAAAAAGATTAAATAATAATTGAACAACGCGACGCCAATTTTTAAAACAAGAGGTAAGTGAACACAAGAACATTATTAATCATGAAATATTTGACGATAAAGTGTATTCATTTTGAGCGAACACCTCTAGCTTTAAGCTCAGGTAACGTTTGTTTATTAATGTTGTAAGTGAATCGACTCGGAAAATTAAAGATTTTTATGGTATTTTGTTTGCATTGTTATACAGTCAAGTTTTTGTCGTCGTTGTTGAAGGTTAAAATTGCCATAAATATGCACATGTAAATATAGCATGTTTTCACTTAGCATGTCACCTAGCTTTAACAGTAGAGAACTGTACATTTCTGCAGAGTATATTAAATGTGTACTGTACACTATTCCTGTTACGTCTTACCTTGAGGATGTTTGTACAGTAGCGGAGGAGGACTGTGACTTGTGATTGGAATAGGACTGAGTGGAGCACATGATGCTGCAGCAAAAAAGAGGAAGGTGTGAACAATGTAGAATTAATATTTTGCTTGGTTTGCTGGGTCTTATCTATTACTTTGAAATCCTAAATATATAGGACTGACTTACCAGGAAGTGACATTCTAAGCTTTAAGCTCTGCAGTAAAAAACAAAAACAAAAACAGGCCTATTTTTTAATGATCATATTGTTTAGATTGATGTTTCCTGTTAATATGCTGAAATGATTCATTAGGCAGTACACCCTGCAATTTCCCACCTTGCTTCTGGACCAAGATCGTTTCATGTCTGTCTGAGCTTCATTTGATTGCCCAGACCATTCTAGAGATTTCCCAAATCTCATTACAACATCCTTTGGCTTTTCCTGTGTTATGTTTTGAACCAAATCTGTTGAAAATTAGATAATAATTTGATAAGTTACAAAGAAGTGAGGACATGAAATCTGTTATAGATTCATCCCTGCACAGCATACCCTCATCTGTGGCCATTTCAAAAGACTCTGGCGTTCTCTCAGGCAGTGGGGGCACAGGTGAAGGTGGGTTGTCTTTTTAGAGAAAATGGGAACATTTACTGGTGCTGTCCATCAAATCTATACACAAATGTTCAAGTGTGCATAATGCTCACCTTTATTGACGCTCTCAGATTCTGAGCTGGCTGGGATCACCAATGTCAACATCTCAGTGTTTTCACTGATTTCTGGAAACAAGACCATTAAAAGATTTAAAACTTCTTTACTTTCTTTTAATAAAAAATGTACTGGACCAATTTGTATATGTTGTATGGCTTGAAATGTCAGTTTATGTAAGTTAGCGTTGCTATTGTTACTATAACTAATAAATAAACACAAATCTATTATTAAAACAATTTTCAGTGAATGAAATAAAGTTACTAGAATTTTGGATAATACTTTGTATGAAGCATAATGCATGATTTCATATATAGGCTAATTGTAACCACAGTTATAAAACATAATAATACTAAATTTAATATTTTGTTTACAGTTATTTATGTAAAGATAAAATGCATTTCAAATAACTTAAAGATGCATTTTACATAGTGTTACCAAATTACTGAAACTAAAGCTTAAAATAAAGCTAAACTGAAATATTAAAAATTAAATCTAATAAAAAATGACAATAGCACATAAAATTAAACTTTACAGCTATTACATATAAAAAAAAAAAAAAAAACTGTAATAGTATATGAAATACGACTGAAACGGCATGGGGAGGATAGACATTTAGACCTTAAGACTAACCGTTAATTTCATCTGCCATTATAAATGACTCTGGGGTTCGCTCTGGCAAAGGAGGAGGAGTGTCTTCATCAGATGAAGGTTTATTTGCACCTTTATACAAAATATAACACAAGAAATGATCATAAGTGATGCATCATTAATAGATTTCAGAAATCAGTTGCTAAAATAGCCATAGGTTTTTATACCTTTGTCGTGGCAGTCATGTTTTGGCTGTTCTAACACCTGATTATTAAGCGTTAAACTAGGTATTGTGAAACAGAGGTTCTCCATCCATGCTTCATGAGTTGTAGGGTCCGTAACAGGGGGATTGCTGCTAACAGGTGGAGAATCATGCCCAAAATAAGGATCTTCCACAGTGTAGCAGACTGTGCTTGGGATGATAGGGTTGTGGTCTGTGGTAGCAGGACTGACATTTTGGTTTTCTGCACACTCCAGATGCTTCATACTTGGCCTCAGTTCCTGTGTTAGGCTGATGGGATAGTTTGAGCATGCAGCGTGGGTGAGATCAGTGTTAAAGCTGGTGTATGGCTCAGTTCTTTGAGATGCACAGGCTGTAATGTCTGTTTGAGGAGTTGCTGCTATGAACGACCTCTGGTCTGTAATCTGGGTCCATTCACTCATTGTATCGAGCATGTCTGCAGGATTGGGTTTTGTAGAAATGACCTCTTGACTGAATGGTTCTGGATGAGGCTGTAGCCAAGAAGTGGCGTTGTGTGTGATGTGATTGAGTATAGGGAATTCCATCTCATTATGCCTATTAAAACAGTGAAAGATTTTGTTATGGTCATCAGGAATACCACAAACACCATTGCAATGTGTCTTAGGATGTTCATTGGTGCTTCTCTGGACCAGAAGTTATACATTTACTCCTAGTTTGCTTAGCATTCTAGCATGTTTTTAAAATTTGAACCCAAAGATTCAACATCTGTTTCTTGGTTTGTTTAGATGTATTTGGTCCATGTCCATCAAATATTTTAATCGAACCAAACCAGCCATATGTGAAATTTCCCTTGACATGATTGACAAATGTCAATGACATTTAAATGTAAAGTGTGAATTCAAGTAGGATTTTTCTGTTTGAGAAGCATTACACAGCAACACTGGTTCAACCATTGGTTTTAATTTGAGGGTGGGAAAAACCGCTTTGGGCCTGTCTCAGTACCCACAGTTATTATCTTGGCCACATGAGAATGCGTGTATGCAACAGGAAATAAGTGTAAAAGACTTCCCCAGATCTGAAAAATGCTAATGCTAATCTCAGTTCCCTTGATACACACTAAATCTCTAATACTGCTTTGGTGTGGTATTTGAAGCTTGGTGTAGCACATCATGTTCAGGGACAAGCATAGTTAAACTTTCCAGTGCAAGTTTAATTACTTTGATATTACATAATTTGGTATTGAAAAAGTGTTGCATGTTGAATTGTTGCAGAGATGCATATTTTGTAAAATATTTGCAACTGCTTTTTCTTACTTAAAGTCATTCCAAAAATTACCCTCACCCTCACCCTATGACTTTCTTCTTTCAGACGAATACAATCAGACTTAAATTAAAAATATAAAAATGTATCCATCCATCATAAAAAGTGCTCCACACAGCTCTGGGGGTTAATAAAGGCACTCTGAAGTGAAGCAATGTGTCGGTGTAAGAAAAATATCCATAATTAAAACTTTATAAACTGTAACCTCTAGCTACCATTAAATGTCATATGGGTGTTCATGAGTGAGTGGCCTTGCAGCAGATAAAACAGGAAGTGACAAACACGGAAGAGCAAAGGAGAGAGCAAAATAAAATAAAACACTGGTCACGAATTAGAAGTACAAAACAAAGATTTGTAAAATAAAAATGTCAAATCAATCAAGTGTGGAACACTTTTTAGGGTGGATGGTTGCACTTTTTTGGACTTAAAAACCATCATTCACTACAATTATAAATATGTAATATAACTCAAATTACATTTGTCTGAAAGAAGAAAGTCAGATACCCCTAGGAGGGTAAGTGAATCATGGTGTCATTTTTATTTTTGGGTGAACTATTCCGTTCAATAGAGTCACCAAAAAGTTGCAGGAACTGCTGAAAAGAATGTTTATTTTAAAGTGCAAAGAACTGAAAAATAAAATGTGTAAATAAAGCTTTGCAAACAAAATGTCAACTACATCTTTACAGCACTTTCCAAAGGTAATAAAAAGTTTTACACGTTCACACCCACTTGACCACTTGGGTCAAATACAGGAAATACGTTAGGTTAGTTGATAAGTGTTCAAGTTCAAAGACCACAAATGTGGGTATTGGGACATTATTATTATCTTTAGTGATGTTAATGTAGCAGAAGTTACACACATCAGCTTTAAAGCGATAGTTTAGCCAAAAGTGTAAATGTATTCACCTGCAGGAGGGTGAAAAATGGTCAAAGAATAATAATTTTGGGGTGAACTAGTCTTTTAAAATCTGTATAAAGTGCATTAAAGTGAGTCATTCCCTAATACCTGTGCTCAGTTTGAAGCAATGCTCTGAAGTCTGTCCCAGTCTCTGATTCAGAGTCGCTGAAATCCGAGAGCTCACTTCCACTACTTAAGGTGACAGGAGAAAGGGAAGCTGGGACCTGATTCATGATAAAAAAAAAAATTGTTCTTTGAACAATACTAAAAAAGGCTGCATGCCATAAATGCATCAGTGAGATTTCAGTGACAACAGCAAAATCAGTGAGAAATAAAATTATTTATAAATTTACGTAAATAAAGAGTGAGTAATAATAACCTCTCTGTTTGGTTCATCCACTGCTGCCAGATATCTCTCAAACAGCAATTTGATGGTCCTGTATACTAGTTCATATTGTTCCTAGGAGGAGAAGAAATGATCAATCTGTAAATTGGAGGCTTTTTGTTTTTATTGATTATGGCAATTTAAGGAGAAACTAAGTTGGTTACCTTAGTCTGAACCACAGAGGGCCTCTGTGTGCGCATGTCCTTCACCAGTTCAAAGATATTGAAATTCTCTGGTATCATCTAAACAAGGTCAGCACCATGTCAGACTATAGATGATATTTTGTCAGTATAATGAAAGCTTCAGGAAGATGTTTTGAACTCTCACCTGTCTCTTCAGTAGATTCCAGGTGTAGTCAATGGCACACAATGCACCTGTTCTTCCACAGCCTGCACTGCAAATCCAAGAGTTTCAAGAGAATGAGCCACAGTGAAAACACAACTCTCTCCTCTCACTTTTTAACAACTTAGATCCCTTGAGAGTAGTATATGAGTTGCAGTTTGCTACGTAATACTGCTGTGTGGAGTAATGAAAAAAAATAATTTGAAGTCACAGAGCTGCTTTTAATATTCTGTGGAAAAACCTTTCAAATCTTTACAACACTAATAATTTAATTACACTGTTGAAGGTAATCTTTAGCTTATCTAAAAGCAAACATCTAATTGTTTTTGTTAATGTAAAGTCATAGTAACTCTGTAACTCAGTGCAGATGCTTGTTGAGGTATTTGCTTGTTGTTGGTCAACCACCTACACATTTCCTGTGTAAAGCTTAAAGGTGAGCATTTTACATGGTTACCGTTGCAAATACCGTTGAAATTCTCTGGTGTCATCTAAACAAGCTGTTTGTATCTGTATCTTGCGTTCATTTCCACCAAATTTTGACCATGGCCACAATATGACCTCCCAGCATATACCTGCAGTGAATACAGATGGGAATCTCATCATGATCCTGGTAGATCCTCATGTCCTGCAGCAGCTTCAGGATGGCAGGAATGGAGTCGGGTACTCCGTGATCTGGCCAGTTCACATAGTGCAGCTGCTTCAGTGTCCGAGACACCTGGAAATAACCGATGTAATATAGACTGTTTTTTTTTTCAGATAACCTGGTTTATAGTCAGTAAACCACCACATTTTGGTGGTTTTCGTTCACCACTACAAAACATCTGCAGAAACGTAAGCACCTGTTTGTCTTTATGTTTGTTCCACTACAATGTCTTCACCATCTCTGAACTTTATTGTACAGAGTATTGTACACTCTCACGCAATGACATTTTCAAGAAGGAAAAAACATGTATGGACGAGTCGTAGGTTACCACAACATGATTTTTAACCTAAAGCAGTATTTTACACCTAAAGTGTGAACACATCAGCGATCAGTTTATAAAGCAGATGTTTAATGTCGAACAAATAATAACATTTTTAAATGGTTTATTTTAAAAGCAAGAGGGAAAAGCATAAAAAAAACATTTAAATAAATGTACAATCTTTTTGTATAAACTATAAAGACTGTTATTCAGTGCAGTGAAGTTAAGATCAAAGAAATGTTACTTACTTGTTTAAATGTCACCTTCAGCGACCGTGTCAAATAATCTCCCTTAATCTCGTCAGACTCCTAGATAAAATCAAACATGTGCATGACTGGAATGCTCATTGAATCATTAATCTGCTAATAATATTTTGGCTAATATTATTCAATAGTTAGATTTAAAGATAAAAACAAGTGCTAAAAGGTGCAGAATGTACAACCCTTGAATATGACATTAATGTTTTAAGGGATGCACCAATATAAAATTCTGGTTGACAACTACTTTGTCTAAATGAATGAATAAATAATAAACTAAAAATAAACTTTTTTTAAAGTGCTACAAGGGAATTTAAGTATGCAGCACAATATTATAAAGTGCAATGTGAAACTTTCAAATGCATTTTGAGATTTGTTAAAGATTCCGTTAAGAAGTTTTATTACATTACTAGGCCTGGTTTCATAAACAGGGCTTAGCCTGAACCAGGATTATGCCATAGTTCAATTAGGACATTTTAGTAATTTTTATAAACATTCCTAAGAAAAAAAGCAATTATTGTGTGCATTTTAAGACAAAACAAAGGCACTGACATGTTTTAAGATCAGTCAGTGGTAGTTTCTTTCAGTTGAAACAGCTCAGATTTACATTTAGTCTAGGACTAGGCTTAAGATACTGGTAATTTTCTGCCTGGACGTTATCCGATGTTATCTTCATAATACGGTTAAAACACATGATAAATCAAACCAAAAATTGCTTCATATTAAAACCAACGTTTCTAAATGCAGATGCTATTTTTGTTTCTTATAAATGTCAACATATTAAGAAAACATAGTGATGTTGTGAAAGAACACGTGTTTTTTGTATCGTGCTTAGTGGTTAAAGATGTTGTGCTTTAAATACTGAGAATTAGACTTGAACAGATGAGTGTGTGTGTGTGTGTGTGTGTGTGCGGGTTTATGTGGTTTATGAGGACACAAATTTGTATAATGACATGGGTATGACATA
>JAUMHE010000080.1:10707674-10722952 GCA_032359235.1 Enteromius mattozi | reverse complement strand
ATCTTCCGTGGGGCCCCAGTCCGAGGGACATTGACAGTCATCATTAGCCTCTTCCATTTTCTGACAATTGCTCCAACTATTGTTCTTTTTTCACCAAGCTGCTTGGCAATTGGCCCGTAGCCCTTTCCAGCTTTGTCTACAATTTTGTCTCTTGTGTCTTTTGAAACAGCTCTTTGGTTTTGCCCATGTTGCTACTTAGACTTTGACTAATTGTGGGGTGCACAGGTGTCTTTATGACAGCTAACGACCTCAAACAGGTGCTACTAATTTAGAGTGTAGCTGGACTATTTAAAAGCAAAAAATTCATACCATGTGATTTCCGGATTTTTCTTTTTAGATTCTGTCTCTCACAGTGGAAATGCACCCATGCTGAAAATTGTAGACCCCTCCATGATTTCTAAGGACAACGCGACAAACAAGACTGTTTGTGAGCCCCGGAGGGTGGATTTATTATAACAAAGGTGAGACAAACAGGTAAAAGTGCCGATTATAGTGGTAGAGTGTTGCAGGTGCTCAGGTGCTTCTTTCTCTTTCTAGGTGGCTGTGTCCCAGTGCTCCAGGTACTCCAAGTGGGCTTTGCTGGGCCAATCGGTCATGGTGTGTCATCTGAGGAAAATGAGAGAATAGCAGGTGAGTATCACATAGCATTTGGAGATAGGTCTCACTCTTCGCTGATCTCCTATCAGGATTCCCGCCACACTCCTCCCCCCTAAGCGTCGTCCTGGTCCTGGTGGAAGAGAACAGAGGGGGTGGGTGGGGAGTGACCCCTAACAGACCTGCGTAAGCTGCCCAAAGCCGAGAGAGCCCGTTGGCGTTGTTGTTACCGGATCCGGGCCGGTGGCACACATCAAAGTGGAAGTCCTGGAGCACCAGAAACCACCTCGAGACTCGATGGCATCTACCAGTTCCAGGAGTGTCTTTGCTCAGCGAGACTCCTCGGTATCTCTTACAAAAATCACATATGTCGAAGTCAAGAACAGAGTTCAGCAAGCCATAGGGCCATACGAGGATCTCTTGACAACAGTCAAAAAATGAAAATTGAAGTGGTAAGGTCATGTCACAGAACCAAGGGACTATCAAAGACAATTCTACAAGGCACAGTACCTGGAGGAAGGAAGAGAGACAGACAGAAGAAGAGGTGGGAAGACAACATTTCTGAATGGACTGGACAAAGGTTGAGTGACACACGGGAACGTATATATGTATGTCACTAATCATTTATTAATCAAAAGCTTTTACACTGGTACTTGGAAGGTAAGTCTTAGTAATTCTAGTTAAATTACATTTAAAATGACAAGAAAATAAAATTTTTGTCTTTCTACTTACATTTCACCCACACATATAAATATATAAATTACAAATCATTTATTAATCCAAATCTTTTACAAAAGGTACCCGGAGAGTACATCTTTCATGTAGTGTTTTTTTTATTATATAAAATTGCTGTCTTTGACCTTTTCCTCTGTTGCAAGATGCTATATTACAGGTATACAATTTCCTTTATATACAGAACTTTCTAATCTCACCAAAAAAGGTTTGATTCTCTGTATTATAATTCTTATTATAAGTTTATAAGTTTTTGCATGAAGAGTGCTCTTTCACTTTTTAAAATTTAGTAAAGACTGTATATTGGACATTACAGCATGTCAGCATATTGAGAGACCCTACAATGCTATTTGAAAACCACAGTTAGTCCATAAATGCTTTACATCCTGTTTCAGTCTAAATAGCTTGCAACAAGGGGCTTCAACACGTAACATGCAGTAGCTTTCACTCTCTTATGAACAGCATGAAGAGCCTGTATATACTGCTTTTAGCACAGAGTAAGTCTCTTTCTGCTGATCTATTCACGTGTTTTTTGTGTTTATCAGCCTTGTATTTTCTATATTAATTTCTTTTTAAATTAAACCTACATTTCTGTCAGAGTATAGTTTTATTTGTAAGAAGAGCAGCGTTGGTTGTTATAATACCTTTAGTTTTACAAATTGGGATGACATGATTAATATACATGACATGCCAAACTATTACAGTACTTTTAGACCGAAAAAAAATTATCATGTTAATGCATTTTAATGATCTGAACTGGCATCAAAGGTCTAAACGTCACAGTGAAACGTAAGTAATGACAGATTATTACTTCTGTATTGTGAGTGACATACATCTGAGTGAAACTGATTATCAAAAAATAAAAAGTGTTGTGCAGGGACTTGATTATAACGGATATTGATTGGATTTTGAGATGTGGGCGATGCACTTAAAAGCTGAAGCAAATGAACAGAAGCTTCCAGGTGTGGCTTTAAGCAGACTACATAATTAGAGAAATCCTGTATACCTCACCAGAGAAAAGTCATATTCACTAGAAGGTTCAGTTATGGCATTGATATATTAGGAGGTCAAATTATAAAAAAGAGAGAGAAATAAAGAGAAAATAAATAAGATTACTTTTTATTTTATGCCGACATTTAAGTGCGTTTGAATAAAACAATATATTTTGATAATCAACTTTGTTTATAAAGTATTTAAAAATGTAACTTTTTTCCTCTTTAGTAAGTGTGCAGTTTAAATGTGATAATACAGAGATTCAAGCTACAATTGGAAGCACATTGACTATTACCTGTACCTACAAAACAAGCCAGTACCGATTTAGCAAGAAGTACTGGTGTGCTGGAGACTCCAGATCCTCATGTAAAGTTCTGATGGACACAGATGGATTCACACACACTGCATACAGAACACGGGCTCAAATCATTGATAGAGTTTCTAGAGGCTTGATTGTGTATATAAGAGATCTAAAGTTAGATGACAGTGGAATATACTGGGCTGCGATTGACAAAATCTATTCTGATTTAATGACAAGAATAAAAGTCACAATAACAAAAGGTAAGACTTTATTTTCATCATATAGAGTGTGATTAAGCCAATCTATAATATCATTTGTCCAGTGTACCTGTAATTGTTCACATTTTAGTTTTGAAAATGGACTTTTACAGTACGAAATCTCAATTTTTATTTCAGAGGCTGTAATAAAACCAAATGTTTGGCCTCTCAGTTCCCCAGAGATGACTTGCTGGGGTCAACCATCTGTGTTTCGCTGTAGGAGCGAGAGAGGAACAGATGTGCGGTACACTTGGTACAGAGTTGGACACCCAAACAACATTGTCCTGCACCATTCCACTGATCTCTTTCTCTATTGTTCAAACATCACTGAAGACACTCAGCTTTTCTGCTCGGCTTTTAATGATGTCAGCAGCCAGAGCAGCGAATATGTTTCTCTCCAACTACTTCAATCTGCAGAAAAGGAGTGTGTTTATCTCGTCTCATCAAACGGTAAGTTTAACCTGTACATTGATTAAGTATTTTGTTTTACATTGCATTCTGGAGTCCTTGATTCTGACTGGTCAGTTGTGCAATGCAGTGGTCAGTTAAGGTGCATTAACACCAAGGACAATAACGCTAAAGATATAGCCTAGTTTTAAAAATTGTTCTAAATGCCAAAGAATAGCATTTCACACTGCAAATATAAAGCTAAAGGGGAAGGGGAACAATAAGGTTGAAATGACTTTCACATAGATTTTTCCCTATTAGACAATGATAAAAACATTGACAGGCAATCTAAATTCACTTGACTTTAAAGAGTCTGAACATAGAACAAAAAATAGAATGACAAGTGTTAAAAATTGTACTGTCAAATTATTAATCACAATTTATTGCATTCAAAATAAAAGTTTTTGTTTGCATAATATATATATATATATATATATATATATGATATGCTATTAATCATTTGACATCTCTGGCGGACTCGATCACAAGTACACACTGATGATGCCACATCACGTTTGTATAGCATCAAATAACTAACTAAAAGCCAACTTACTTGAAACAATGTACAGTTGAATATACATCAGCATGATAAGCACTACCTAAAATGACGGAAACAATGTTTGGGGAAAAATATATGAAGTGTAATTAGATTATTTTATTTTGTCCCATTCATTTACATGGAGAGGGCAGGCTTTATGACCTGTCACCAGGGGGCGATCAAAATGTTTTGGCATTAGTTTGCAGGATGCGGATTCAGAGAAATATCATGAGGGTGTAAAGCAGTTCTCAACCCTGGTCCTGGAGGGCCACTGTTCTGCAGAGTTTTTCTCCAACCTTGATCAAACTCACCTGCCTGTAGATTAATAGTAATCCTGAGCAGCTTAATTAGCAGGTTCAAGTGTGTTTGATTAGGGTTGAAGCTAAAATTTGCAGGAAAGTGGCCCTCGAGAACCAGGGTTGAGAAAGCCTGGTTTAGAGGGTACTACTCAAACTGAAGGCTGCATCCTACCGAGTCCTTCCTAGTTCCTAGTTCAGTTCTTCAGAGGCTTGGAGCCTAGTCCTCCATTAAAATGCACCTATTATGCAAAATTCACTTTTAAATGTTGAACATAAATGTGTGTTGGCAGTGTGTGTACACAACCACCCTATATTGATAAAAATTGTCCTGCCCGCTCCTTTTTTTAATCCCTATAAATCATGACATCACATTTTTCAAGCCAGTAGAATTAGCAGACATCCTGACCTTCTTCATGCTAGACTAGAGAATTTAAAAGCAGCATTCAAATAAGAAATATCTACTTATTAAAGATGTTGACATCATTATAGATGAGCAGTGAGCAATTTTCTGTTTTTATTTTATTGTCATATTAAAGGGATAGTTCAACCAAAATTCTGTCTTTAATTACTCACCCTCATGTCATTTCAAAACCAGTAAGACCTTTGTGCATCTACAGAACACAAATGAAGATATTTTTGATGAGCTCTCCATAGACAGCAAGGACCCTACCATGAGGTCCAGAAACATAGAAAGAACATAATAAAACAATCCATGTGACATCAAGAGTTAAACCGTATTTTATTGTATCTGTGAGAGTACTTTTTGTGCACAAATAAAACAAAATTACAAGTTTATTACAACTCATCTCCTCCATGTCACCCTGGCACGATTTTGGAGAGTATAGGCCAATTCACACCGCACAGACAAATGCCAACAGACTAGTCTGTTGGAGTCTGTTGGATCAGTGTGGTACCCCTGTCAGATGGTTGGAGTTGGTTAGAGTTTGTTTTCATTTAAAGTACAACAACCACGGCTTCACCCACAGCCTTTTTTGTTTAATTCTCCATCTTTTCATGTGAGTAACGACACACAAATACATTAATAAGACTAAAATTTGGATTGTGAATATAAGATCATCCATCCATTTTTTTTCCCAGTCAGTGACAGGTGGTCAGTGTCTGTTGGTGCAGTGTGAACATGACTCTTATTTTTCATAAGATTCTAAAGACAACAGCCAACTTGAGCCAACTAGTCTGCTGGAGTCTGTTGGCGTTAGTCTGTGCGGTGTGAATTGGCCTTATAACGACATATACGCATGCTTTGATCTGAACATAAATGTATGTGTCAGCTCATGTGGTGCTGCTGACACGCAATGACATACTTTGTTTATGTTCAGTAGATACTCTTCAAAATGTCACTATTGTCACGGTCACTGCCGGAAGGAACATCAGTTTATCATTAGTATTATCAGTTTATTTTCATGTAATGGAATGTGTACAACGGCTTGTGGGTAATTAAATGTTGCGAAGGATAGGCTACATCGTTTGATTGAGCGGACGGTCCCGCATATGGGATTTTTATTTCCATGGCGTCGCATAATTGCCAAATTCAAACTTTGCTTTTGCGCGTTTGCTGGCGCTGAGCCAGAGAGACACGTGCACTGTGGCTGTCACTATCACAACAACGCAGTGTTCTTAACCACATAATGCATATTTTAGGTTTCAGACATTTAAATTCACATAAGTAGTAACAATACATTTAGAACTTGTAAAATACACATAGATGTCTATGGAGGTAACAATAAAAAATCCATTCAAAATTAATTTGCCAATGTGTTTTTTTTAATATCGAACTATAAAGTTCACTCTAGTCTTCACCCATTTCGCCGGCCACTTACTTACATGAATTTTGGGAGAAATTGATGAATTTACGTGCTGTAAATCCTGACAGAACTGAACTGCGACGCAAACAAACATCGCGGCGCCCATCTCATGTTTCAGATCACAGTCAAGATTTAAAATTTTGTCATTTAAAAGGGTGTTTAAACAAAGTTTGTGAATATTTTAAATAAAAAAGAAAAAACGAAATAAAAGCGACCCATCTGTCATACAGCGTTATTGTGGTCATGGTGTGTCACGTGATAAGCATGACACGGGGGAAATGCTCTAAAACAAGACAGCCCGCCGCCATTTTAATTCTAAAAAGAAGCTGTGAGGTATAACAGGCTAGTAGCAGACCAGCAGCGTTTGCTGTGGCGTATTGCTGTGTACCCGAATGTCGATCGTTTAGCCGTAATAAAGCGATAACACATCATTTCACACATTCTGAACTTTTTACTAACAGGAGATAATGGCGACAGTGTTTACGTAAAGTAAACTCACATGGAAGGAAAACTTTGGCAGGAACATGAATGTCTTTATAACATAACATCAAAGACATACCTCAGTCAAAGTGACAAAGAAAAAAGCTGGGCATCGATCGCTGAACTATCTTCACTCAGACTTACTGTAAATATTCCCTTATTATTATGTTAGAAATAATCTCTATGTATTTAGAATATAGGCTATTAATTCAATTTATTTTTTTACGGAAAAATTATTGTATTTCATTTTGTTTCCTTATTAAGTTTATTTAGAAACATGATTGGAACGTTTTATGTTTGTAAATTTAAGTTTGTTTGTTTTTTCTTAAATAGCCTACCAAGACTGTAATGATGGCGGCGGAGGTGTGCGGATCCAATTGCAGACTTTTATTCATAGACATGGTCAAAAGCAGGGAGGGTCACAGAACAGCAGACAGGGCAATGTAGAAGAGGCAGAATCGAGGTCGGGATCACAAGCAGAGTTCGGGGCAGGCAGCAAACAGTCGAAAACCAGAATAAACAGTCCAAGGGTAACAACGGGAGAAAAGATTGCCAGAGCAAATCAAGACTTTGCGGTGAACTGAAGAGTGAATGTGGCTTACTGTATATGCTGGTGATAATGAGTGAGTGGGTGTGGTGATGAGCTGCAGCTGTGAGTGTAATCAGGAGTGAGGCATGATAGAAAACTGAGTTTGTGTGTAAGATTCAAAATGGTGGTTTGAGGGTGCAATGGCTGATGGGAAATGAAGTCCAAATAATAGTCTGAGAGTCCTAGGTGATTCTGAGTAGGTTGAGGTGCCCTCTGGTGGAGCTTGAGGGCACTCCAGCTGATTATCGTGACAAAGACAGTGAGTAAAGCAAATATTTGATCAGGTTAGCCTTCTCAAATAAACACAGTTTGATATATAAAAAACATAATGCATTTCACAATATATATATATATAAATGAAGATAGCCTATATATATTGATATGACAAATTTAATCGCTTGTGCAAAGAGTGAAGCTGAAATGCGCTTTGAAGGACATGGAGGCACTTGTGCAATCACTTGCATTTTTTCTTAATAAGAGTGTAAAATTAAAACGCCCTTATTTTTTCTCATAAGGGTAAGAGTGTATCATTCGGAACTGCAAAGAGTTTTTTTTGTGTGCACTCACAATATTAACAAAACCTTTTTTTTTAAATAGGCTAAAGAAAACAAACAGGGTGGCTTTCTGCAGTCTCGATCTTGAGCAGGAACTAAATATTACAATAATAAAATCATGCTATGTTGGTGAAGTTAATGTAAAAATTAAAAAAAGGTCTGTGGCATCCAACCTTTCATTCTTAACACAAAAAACAGCAATAAAAGTAGGCCTAGATGTGTTTGAAACTCAAAAAAATGTATTGATTTAATGAGACATTGGTTTGTTTTAAATTGTTCTGATTTTATTTTATTTTATTTACAATATGCATTCGAATGTTTATTATTAAGCGATGATTCCCCATCATTCCTATATGACAGCACGGCAGTTTGCGCTGGCTCGCTGAAAAAAGGCACACAAGCGGGTCATTCTGAAACATCAAGACAAATAAAATAAAGGAAAAAAGCCGAAATTAATGAGCAGTGACTGAATATTTGAGACAGTGGAGCTTAAGAGGAGGAAGATACAATAAGTTTGTAGTCCACACAGCCATGTCATCTTGTTGCGTTTTTCTGTTTACCCTCACAGCCTTCTTTTCGAATCAAAATGGCAACGGGCTGAATAACGCATATAGAGACTTTGTCTAAAATAACAGTCGCCTAAAACACTCACTCTGCTCTGAGGGGACCGCTAGAATATTTTAAACTCACCACTGAAATGACCTTAGATGACTTCAGTATTAATATTACTGTAATAATGGAATGATGGTGTGTTGCTTGGCCAGTTCATTTGTAGCCTACGCTGTAATGGTGTAAATAATTTTGAACATTCTGTGTACATGACTTTAACTTGACGTGTAAACTAGATGTAGCACTTAATTTATATAGTAATAATATATATTGTGATTTTTATGTGGTTCTAAGATATCTGAAGATAAACCTTCCTTTCAGCTTTCTCTAGCTATGACTGTATAAGAAGCACAACATCACTCTCAACATCCATCCAAACAACAGAGAAATTCTCTGCAACGAGCTCTGCAACAGTTTCTCATCTCACATGGAGTCAGAATAAAACAACGTAAGTTAATCAGACACAAACAGGAATCTATTGTTCAACACCAACCTTTTGCAGAACATAGAGTAAAAATAAGTGATTTCCAATTATTTATTTAGAGAATTTTAAAGTTTAGGTCACCTATTTCATTCCAAACCTGTATGACTGACTTTCTTCTGTATAAATAATATTGATAGTAGAAATTTTTAATTATGCTCTTTTCTGTGCAATTATGAATAGGAACTTACAGTAGTTCAATACAGTTGTTTGCAGACTGAAAACATATGTTTTGTTCTGTAGGTCCTGGTCAGGTTTACCACTGTGGTATGAGTGTCTTCGTTGGATTCTCTCCTCAGTTATGATTACTATCTTATGTGTAGTGCACACATGCTCAAAATACACATCAACAAGGCTTAGGGCTCAAAGCAAACACCCCAAAGACATCTGATTAAGAGACATGGTTGCAGCTTCATAACAAGTGTTTCTTTATTCATTGTGTGCATTTACATACTTTGCACTCTTTTTAATTCACAATTGTATTCTTCTTATCCACAAGGTGTGCAATTAATTCATCTCCAAACTGCATCATTTATTCAGTCCTCACGTTTCTCACATTACAAGCAGATACCAACATTAATGCAATTAACATTTTCAAGCACTGTTGGAGTCAACTTCCTGTTTTGCCCATCCACTCAATGGGAATGAATCCATGCAAGAGTGAAACTGAAAGTGACCATTGTTATCTTGTGTGCCTTCCCTGAAAGAAAAATATTCCACACAGTGAGCTATTGTTGAAGTTGTTTTTGTGACCTTGTGCATGGACAGTGATCAATGAAAAAGAAAGACTGTAAATTAAATTAAATTCTCTATACCTTGAAAGTTTTAAATATACATTGTAAAAAAATAAATGATAAAAAAGGCAACCAAACACACTACATTTTTTAAATTGACTATATTTCTGAAAAATCTTTGTTTTGCTTTTAAATGCAGGAATTCCTAAACTTTGTCAGCTGAACCCCATTGATCTTAAATATTCATGAAATACCAATATCCGTCATTTCAAACATTGAAATGCATCACATAACACACAAGGAAATAAAATGTTCTATTTTGTTGTTTTATTTTACACTTATTTATTTTAATTGTAGCTATAGGCAGTCAAAGGCAACTGAAGATTTTTTAGCAGTTATCATGGCATAGATCTATAATCTGTTGTTCTTTCGTCTTTATTTTTCAATATATGGCCTTGAAATGTTATGGGCTATTTACTATTTACATCTTTCACAATGTTGATCAACATGAACTCTTAACCAATAGTACTGTTAAGCTACATTTCTGTATTTAAGTTTTTGGCAAGTGGCTGGATCAGGTTACATAAGAGAGGATTTAAACTTGTGCACACCCATCCTGTTTTCCCCAGTCTTCATCTTTTCATGAATAGTGTTAAGGACACACACTCCGCTTCAGTGTGTAAGTAAAGTTAAATGTTTTTTTATTTGCCTTTTCAAACACTGTTAATAGCATTCTGATAAATCATCTCTGGGTAAAGAATCATGGAAGTTACTCTTAAATATGAAATAATTAAAAAAAAATAATTCTTGTTGGGTATTTCATTAAAAGATTTACCTTTAAATTCGAAAAGAACAATTTAAAAAGATAAGCCTATTACGTGCCCTTTTAAAGATTGTAATTTATTTTAGGTATATAGAACAGAGAAATATGACCAACCTCATGTTCATTTACATGGCTTCACATTCCCAGCAAGTTATAAAAACTTTGTTTGAATGTTCTTAGAACTTCCAGTACTTCCAGAAATGTCCAGTTTTATTAACGTTATTGTTTGGTTAACGTTATTAATAACATTTTTAGAACATTCCACTAACAATGCAATGATAATGTTTCTAATACTAATTATTAATACAACTACTAATACTAATTTCTAATGCTAACATTTTTAAAACGTTCCACCAACAATGCAATAATAAAGTTTTTATCCTAACATTTTTAAAACGTTTATCAATTGCAGGTAACATTAAGAAAATGTTCTACTAACGTTATGCAAGAATGTATTTTGATAACTTTGAGAGAACCTTTAGAGAACGTTACCTGTTACCTGGGTATGCACTATATACCAAATCTTGATGGGCTATGTACTATTAATTTTAAAAATGAGGAAGCGCATTGACCATTACGCCCTTCCTGTGCGCTGCATATGTTACTTTCTTTTATCGTAATGAATAGCCTTATTAGAAAATTAAATGAAGCTTCGTTGATGAGCTAAACAGATTTTATGCATTCATACTAAGCATGTATATGTTGTTTAGTAATATGAGATGTTAATAATCCAAACCTTATTTAGATTATGTTAGCGGCTAACAGGTTTTGCTAATGCAAATTGTTCTTTTAATGTTATCTCTTTTTTATTTTTGTACAAGAATGTATTGGCATTTAATTTTTCAAAAGTACATGCTTTAAAAGTGCATTTCCATACGCTAAGATGTCTTTATATTTATCAGTAGCGGAAGAAAAGCCATTGGCCTTGTTTGGAGCTGTAATCCACCGACATAAACAAGATGGGATGTAAAGTGTTGTCTCCCAGTGTTGCTCTTCTTGCTTCTCTTATGATCTGTCAGCATGTCCGAGGTGAGTATCTATCTATAAAGAATTTGAACTACGAATAAAAATGACTCTTAAAGTTTTGTGTCTTTTGGTGTGTTAGGTTTGAGATCATCTCATGCTAAAACATCAGATATACATTAAATTAAATTTACATTAAATGTTTCTTTGTCTTTTGTCAATATCGTACAAAAATATTCATGACACATAAACAGGCTTGCCAGCCTAGGCTGGTTGGCTGGTTTTAGCTGGTTTCCCAGTCTGGTCTTAGCTGGTCAGCAGGCTGGTTTTAGAGGTTTTTTTTTTTTTTAACAAGGAGATACTGCCAATAAACTTGTTTAATGGTTAGCTCTAATAATGCCACACATAAACAAAAGAAGATGGATAAGGTTATGTTTTAAATATTTAAAATGGGAGTAGTGCATTCTACAAGGGCACCAACAAATAGCCTGAAGATACTGTTGTAGGCTCATCTAAATTGTAAAATTAATTTTGGGTTTATTGGAATTCATGTGTGTGTACCATGTTTACCAGTGAAGATTTTGGTTATTTCTGTGTACAGTAGCAGCATGCTATGACCCTGATTAGGATTATCAAGCTAAACCATTCTGTTTGCAAAGCACAGTTAGTTGCTAGTATCAACACTAGGCTATACACTTCTCTACAGTTTGCTCAGTGAATGAACTCACTAAATGCACTTCCCTAATATTAGCAATACTACACAATTCTTAGATTAGAAATATGTTATCCACTTCTGTCTAAAGGAACGTACTGCAATTAAAAATATGCACTTCTGGTTTTGCCAAAGCATCACTCAAATAGATTAGAAACAAATGATTACATAAGTTAAGGGTGCACTACAAATAATCCTTATCCATCAGATTGACCGAATGAGCTGTACATTTTCCTCATTTGAAATATTTTTATTTATCAGGACATCACAAGAATATCAGTTTCAAAGACATCGGTTAAGTTCTCTGTGTTCTGTCCTTCTGAATTTTTTCTTTTCACTTTTCCACTGTGTCACTATAAAAAAACAAAAAAGAAACTGTGCTCTTGTGGTCTACTGTCATGATTAATTCACGACAGATTTAATAATGACCATAAACACATTTTCTATTTTTTCCTCCTAGTGCAGAAATATTTATGTAACTTTGATACATTTTGCAATAACAGTGGTAAAACCGAATTTGGGCTATATTTAAAAAGGGTGGAGGGTGGATAATAAAGTATGAGAAACACAAATTTTTTTAAAAATGATTAAACTTTAGTTAGCTTATCCCATTCAAGCATTGTTTTGATTTCAACTGTACATATTACTTAAGTAACCTCCTAGTATTTTATACCCCCCCCCCCCCCCCCCAAATATAAGAATACAATGGAGCAGAAGTTGTACTAATAATTATTATGATGATGATTAAAATAATACTGCATTAGATTACTGTAAAGTGTCATGAATGAGGGGAGAGGCAGTCGAATCCATTCGCAGGGTATTTATTATTCAGACTCACAGGGCAGTACAGGCAGGCAATGGTCAATGACGGCGAACAACAATGTCAGAGGCAAAGGCAAGGACAAAACCAAATACAGGCGTGAGGTCAGGCGATCGGCAAACAGAGTCCAGAGATAATGAGACGTAAGCGAGAAGTCGAGGGGCAGGCGAGGTCAGCAACGGGGAATCCAAAAACAACACACAAAGACAATAATACAAGAAAACGCTTACAGAGGAGGGACAAGCCACACACAATGATCAGCGGGGAACATGAGGAGATCCGGGGGATTTATGCAGGAGATAACGACACAGAGGGGTGGAGAACATATCAGTGACCATGACAGCACATGAGGTGGGTGGAGACAAGAGTTCATTGATAATTAGTCCATACCTGAAACTGAGACACAAAACACAGACACAGCTCAAAGATGACTGGAGTGTCATCCAAATCTGGACTGACACATCCAGCTGATCGTGACATAAAGCATGTTTTGTGTTTATTTCCACAGCACAATGCACACAGCCTACAACAGTATCTTCAGACTGGTGCCCTAGTAATGGTTTCAGGACAGATTTAATAGTGACTATAAACAGCTGATGTTTTTTTTTTTTTGTCCGTCCCTAGTGCATAAATATTTCTGTATCCTTGATATTATTTCCACAGCGCAATGCACACAGCCTTCTTTTGCATCACAAAATGTGATGCTAACAGAGTATCCCTCGAGTTTCCCAGATGGATCCACTGTAACATTTCAGTGCATGGTCGGGCACAGTCCAGTTGACTCACGAGCTTCTAAATCAGTTACCTGTCGGAGAACCCAGTGGACAAGTCTGGAACTCAGCTGCACAAGTATGTACTGTCAATAAATAAGTAGCCTACATTTGTAAATTCCTCCAGAATGCCCTTCTGAAAATGTCAAATTTATTTATATGAGTTGATGTATTCCATAGGTCAACAAGTCATTAAATAGCTTAACAATCCTTAAATAGCTTATACTGGCTTTACCACAGATGACAGAAAGCATCACAGTATCACAAATTTCTTCCCATAAGGACCCGGACCAATTTCTCTTTATAGACAAATTATGAGGCACATAAAACAGATAACATGTTTCTGCAGTTGTTTTTAAAATTAAGCCCCTCCTTGTGAAAGATCTGTAATGTTACATATATATGACATTGGATGTTTATGATAATTTTTTTATGTTACATATATGTTACACTGGGCATTAACTTCTCAATTTAAAAAAAAAAAGACATTTTATCAATTTTTTTGCTAAATAAGATTTTTTTGCTTTTCCGCAACATACATCAAAATTATAACTTTACTGGGAAGATAGAACAAAAACCTTTTTAAGAAGTAATACAGTTATTGCATTTTATTTGCTTTGCCAAAACATTTTTCAAAACTACATAATTGTGACCATTGTATTTTACATAAACTCTTTTGTAACATATATTCTACCTTTTCATGTATATGGTTTAACCAGAAATCAATTTTTAGATTTTTTGTGCAAACTGAATAAAAATAAATAATGACCTCACACTGGAGGTCAACTTGTTAAATATGCATGTAGATTTGTAAAAATGTTTTGAAATGAGTGGCAGAAAATATTTAACACTAAAATAACTGATTCAGCTAAATTAATTGAGCAGCTCGTTACCATTTTTCTTAATGTGACAAATGCATCACATCAAAACTCTGCCTAATGTTATAATGTTAACAGCCCGATGTGATATATTGTAACGATGGAGACAGAGACGTGCGGATCCAAATGCAGCGGGTTTATTAATACAGACAGAGTTACACAAGCATGGTCGGTTACCAGCAGACAGGGATATAAAAGGCACAGACGAGAGAATAATCCAATAGCGAGGCAGGGGGTCGAGCGAGCAGCAAATGTTATCCAAGGGGCGAGGCGAGAGCGAAAGTCCGGGGCAGGCGAGGTAGACAACGGTAAATCCAAACAGGGAAACACGGGGAACACGGAAGGCTTACAGAGGGGAGAACACAAGGTACATCCACACACAATGATCAGCAAATTAACAGATACAAACGGGGACTTTTATACACACGAAAACAAGGCTAGGGGATGGAGGAACGAATGAGTGGCCATGGCGACAGACAAGGTGGGTGGAGACACAAGTTCATAATAAGAGTCCAGGGATGGAAACGGAGACAAACACACAATGAAGTACATATGGAGCTGGAGTGCCATCCAGTGGATCTTGCTGGCACTTCCAGCTGAACTGTTACATATATATGTCACCACAATATCTTCGTTACTTGTTTTAAATCATTTTTTCAAGAAATGCATTAAAACCAGGTTAAGTGTAATCTAGGACATGTTATTAAAATATTAGAATTGTTGCATGGGTTGGAACATACCTTTAGTAAGATTTTTAAAAATAGCTGAATTTGCAACATGTGCTATCCAGACAGACCACCAGACAGGAGTGTTCTTTAAAAATGAAGTGTTGATTTTAAACAATTTTATTGGGCACCTTTACTTCATAATCGCTGAAAGAT
>JAUMHE010000080.1:10664296-10682868 GCA_032359235.1 Enteromius mattozi | reverse complement strand
TTGCATAAACTTAGCTTTCATGTTAAGACAGTGTCTTAAGAGCTAGTCTGACCAACTAGCAGTTAGCCAAGAGTAATTTGTTTTATTTTTTGTATTTACCTTAGACTAATATACATTTTTATGTAACTGCATTTTGAAAAACTGACCATTCTTAAAGAAAAATTTAGCTGACTAACTTTTAAGACTAGTCTTAACCTTTTATGCAACCGGCCCCTGAATTGGGTGTGTCTGACAATGGAGACATACAAAATGTTCAGGGCAGGGATGCTTGTCGGACAGGTTAAAAAACCACTGATCTACAGTATTTATTCTGTTCTGTTCACTGCCGATAACTATGCCTGTAATGTTTAATAATCATTCTAATTCTATGAAAATATTAGCATCAACCACAGCAGTAACGACACAGTGGAATATCATATCGCTTCCAGAACAATTTCTTAAGCTAAATCCTAAAAACACTGAGAGCCAATCAGAATCCACCACACTGTAAAGGGCATGACGACATGACTGCAGTTTAGTAAATATTACGTTATCTTGCGCTGATGTGGATGCTAATAGTTATTTTATACACAAATAAATTAGGTGTAGAAATAACTTGAACTCAGAAAAGGTTAGTAAACTTCACAAATAAAAACGTTGTATCATGCATGCCAGGTCTAATACGCATGCACATTTTTTGTGTTTACATGGAACCAATAATGGCATTGTTTAAAAGAAAAAACACACATTTTCAAAAGTTTGAACACCGCTGTCATGTTTAAATGTGAATGGCCAAAATGTTTTAAATAAATCATTATTTAGTTGAAACAGAGTTGTGTAAGCACCCCCTACAACAGCAAACTACAACACCCCCCTTTACAACAGATGAAAAGGGAAAGAAGCAGTTCTTTCTTGCTGTTCATGACCCGTTTAGCATCACACAGTTGTGGTGTAATAGAGCATGTTGAGGCCAAGATCAAAAGAAGCTTGATCAGGATGTGTGTTAACTAACAAGATTAGCAAGACTGCAGACAGACTTTACGTAGCTACTGTCTGATTCTGCACATGCCTGACTTCAGCTTGCTCGCTGATCTCCAGATGTCATTTGAAATCATGACCTTAATAACGTAACATCTCCTCTGCAGAAGGCCAATGCTGTATAGTTGCTATAGTGGGGAACAGTACATGATTTAAAATGGGTCTCCTGTGATGTAGTGACATCAGATTGCTGTGCAGCACGCAAACAGGATGTTGTCTTGATGTTTGCAGGTAAAGACAGTGTCATACATAATTGTATCAATGTGGCCAATATCAGATTCCAGTATGAATGAGTGTGTTAATAGTATCACACTAATGGCAATATGTCATTTTAACTTTAAGGTACAAATGTCAGAGACGTAGTAGACACCAAATCTAGTGTTTAACTTTGATTAAACTAAATAAATAAAAGCCTTCTAATCCATGTCCTTATCCAAATAAACTGTTAACCATAACAAAAGAAATTTCAGAGCTGTTGAGCTCTGATAAAATTTACAGCGTTGGCTCGAGTCCACTGATCTACATAACGATATTACTCTTTTCTTTCTTTTTTTTTTAGATCAGTGCTCGAACCACAGAGATGCACAGATATAGCACAACCAAATAAATGTTCTTCCCCCTGGTGAAAAAAACTAGTTTTAGCTGGTCGTCCATCTTGGTCATTTAGCTGGTTGTCCAGGTGAATATGACAGAACGTTGCAGAGGTACAGAGGTCAGTGGAGAGACAAGAGGTGAGTTTTACACTGTATTACAAAGGCAGCTCTATACAAACTAAACTTACTCTGTTGTACCGTAGATATTTTTCTCCTTATCTTCATCCTCCTTATCGCCTACTCATGAATTCAATGGCTTTCATGCACATCAGCTTATAAATAAATGTGTAAACAACCACTCGCTTCAGTTTCAGTTTCAGTTCTATTCGTGATTCATGCTTTTTTGTTAGGCTATCGTTCTTTTGCCTTACAAAAATCTGTTCTGAGTAATAAATCAGGGTTGAACACTAATGCTTGGAGTGTGAACTTAGCCAAAGTCTTTTAGCTATAGTCATGTTCACACAGATATGTAACAATGTAACCACTGTGTAGTTCATTACATTAACTATAAACATTTGACGATTATAAAAAGTTAGGGCTAGGCCTATTGTCACGAATCTGGTCCACAAACTAACATTCACTCACCACCTCAGATGTCTCTCCCTCACCACATTGACTCTTGCACTACACTACTATTGCATTTCACTCCGGACTTCAATTCCCATCATCCATTGCACTGATGACACGATTTTTAAGAATTTTTATGATCAGACACTCTTAAGACCAGTGTATTAGTGTGATCAAAGTGAAGTGACTTGTGGCCAGGTATGGTGACCCATACTTGGAATTTAACCCATCCAACGTGCACACACACAGCAGTGAGACGTGAACAACCACACACACACACCCGGAGCAGTGGGCAGCCATTGCTGCGGTGCCTGGGGAGCAGTTGGGGGAACGGTGCCTTGCTCTCACCTCAGTTGTGGTATTGAAGGTGGAGAGAGTGCTGGGAATTCACTCCCACCACCCACAATCCCTGCCGGACCTGGGACTCGAACCCGCGACCTTTGGGTTACAAGTCCAACACCCTGTCCATCCATTAGGCCACGATTGCACTTATCACAAGCTTACCTGCATTCAATCACTCCCACACCTTAAATAACTCCCTCTGCTCCATGTTAAGTATTGTTAGCATTTACACCTCTCCAAGAGACAGCAACTTTATGTAAGCTGTTTCCCAGTTCCTTGTTAGATTTCCTCCCGTTCCGTTTTATGCCTGATATCAGGACTCTCTCTCTTTGCCTGCTGTTTTGGACACTGTTTGTACCAATAGGATTATTGCTCGCTCACCTGGATTGCCCGTTTTGCCCCTGTCTTGCCCCTTTGAATTATGTTCGCCATGGACTGACCTTCGCTTGTTTCTTGAACTGCTCCCTGGTATCCTCTTATACCTGTTTGCCATTGTCTTGACCCTGCCTGTTTTGACCATGTTTTTGAATAAAGCTTTGAACTTGGATCCACATGCCTCTCACCTCGTTACACCTATATTTTGGGTGGTTTTGTCTTTATTGAATAAGAAGAAAATGTAGAGGCAAACAGGTGCCACTGCATCGTGTCTTAATGTTGAACAAGGCTATTTGTTTTGTCATAAAAATGTATTTTGTATTTATGTATATATTTCCATAGCTATGTATGTTTTGTTGAAGGATTTAAGTTCATTTGTAAGTTTTCATGTGTTTATTTCTGTTTGTACAAAGGGACTTCTTATTCTAATTTGTGTATTTGCTGCGAGTAGCTCAAAAACAACCACAATAATGTCTCAGGAAGCTTTCATACTGCAAGCAGGTGAAGTGTGAACTACGTGATCTTCCTCTTTTGCTCTTGATATCTGACACTTTCGCCCTAAGACAACTCCTTTGACACATATCACACCCCACATGTACCTCTTGTGCTTCATTTTGACAAAAATAAACAAGTTATCTCCTGGTTCTGATTTCAGCTCCATTTAGCAAACTGTACAACCAAATGTCAATACACCAGGAAAATTTCAAATAACCATCTAAAAAAAGCTTTGCCTTATATTGACAGCTTATGTTGTCTCAGCACTATCCATCTGTTGGCTGTTCACACTTAATCAGTTCAGTTGACACACTTTAAACTCACCGGCACTGTCACAGCGTGTTCGTCTGTGGAACTCCTTCGAAAGTGCATCCATTTTTAGGGAAAACTAGCAGATAACCTTAAATATCAATCCCCGACTCCTGTCATGAGCAGTGTGATGTACTTCAGATGCTCATATTAATGGAACTAAATGAGAGAAGCTTGTGCATTCTCTGCCCCATCATCCCCCACCCTGATGACACGTAGACATATGATCTGTGCCGCCTGGCCTTGTCCTTTAATGTCTGCCAGACCAATAGTTCACAAGCTCTGTAAGCATGCTTCTGGCTTTTAACCTTTATCCTTTCCACCAACCACACACACAGTCTTTAAGTGTACATACACTATAAACCACTCACATGTGTTATATTTATGGTTAGGTTTGCCCAGATTAGATATTGTTAGGTTCATCTGGAGTTCTTTTAATAAGAACAATAATAATAGTTATTAATGGTTATAAAATCAAATGTAGCCAGCAGGATTAGGTACATGATATCACTGCCATATCAGTTATTAAATGAATTTTTTAATTGGTATCTATTCATATTAGTTATATATGAGCGAATACTGAATAATTAATTGTGCATACTACCATACATTCTATCATTTTCATATGTAGATGATCAGTTTTTTGTGTGTTGTTTTTTGACAGTAAAGTGTGGTTTTTAAAACCTCCAGGGGAACTGTTAAAAATAGGGTTTCTCCAAAAAGTTCCAGACAGTGACGACAATGACAAGCGTTTCCTCAAAATTATTATTACTTTGACAATGTTAAAAAAAGAATATAAACAATTACATAAAAAACATAATATATATTCAATATAATATATATTTACAATCTGTTAAAGTAATAATAAAGAATGACTTTTTTTCCCCCAGAGAGCAGATTTTTATGTTAGCCATCAAGCAAAACACAATAACAACATTTAATGTAATAAAACCCATTATGTCACTTTGTGTTTGTTTTAGTGGTGTTTTGCTGCTTAGAAACTAGAAAAACAAGCCACATAAAAATGCACCACATCTAGCTATGTTTATCCCATAAAATAACCTTTCTTTTAAAACTGAAACGCAATAAACCAACTTCTGCTTTTCAGAGAAGACATAAAAGCTTAAGTAACAAGATGCACTGTACGTGTTTAAATGGAGTGTGTGAAAAAAAACCACAGCTACCGTCAAGATGAACAAGATAAGAATCGTTTCATTGTCCCTCAATGAATGGCCATGTGCTGGAGGCGAGAAAAAGCCAACACACTACAAAGAACATTCATCTCTAATTCACTGCCATGCTGTCGAGAGATGGCTTCTGCAAGGGACAGTCTGCCACAAGAGAGATGGTAGGAGATTGGCGGGCTCGTCTGCACACTTTGAAACACCTCATCAGCAATTCATCACTGTTAAAGAGGTAAACCAGTGGGTTGATCGCACTGTTCAAGCATGCCAATCCATTACCAACTTGGTTTGCGATGTACACATTAGAATACCATTTCAGGCACGTGCCGTCCAGTTTGGAGATTCGAGTTGCCAGGTTTAAATTTCTAAAAACGTGGTATGGAATAAAACAAACAGAGAAGAGCAGGGTAAGGATGACAACCAGCCTGAGACACCTCAGCTTCAAGATGACATCGATGTCTTTCTTTATCACCAGAGTAAATGCCACATGTCCGTAGCAGCACACCATTATTAACAACGGGATCCCGAATCCAACAACTGTCCTTCCGATACTGTACTTGAGGTACTCCCTAATGTACTTGTCGGAAGTTGTGTCAAAACACGATGTTGCGTTGTTGTTGGTTTTGTCAAAGAACATATCAGGCAGGCACTGAAGAAACACCAAAACCCAAACCAGCGAAGAAATCACCACAGAGTGCCTCGAAGTAATTCTTCCTTTAGCCCTCAAAGTGTGAACGATGCCGAGGTATCTGTAAACGCTGATGCACGTGAGGAAACCAATGCTGCCGTACAGGTTGATGCAGAAACACAATCTTAAAATCTTGCAGAAAGCATCTCCAAATATCCATTGGCTGCTGGCAGCGTAGTAAACCACCAAATAGGGCAGCGTTAAAATATATAAAATGTCCGCGAGGCAGAGGTTGAGCACGAAGATATTTACATGACCAATTTTCCTCCAGTTATGATACATAGATTTCAGCCCCAAGCAGTTGCCAATAACTCCAACAACGAAAACAGCAACGTAGACAGAAGGCAGAAATGCGTGCGTAAAATCAAAATTGACAGATTTACAGGTAGAATTGGACTCCATCATAAAGACGATCATCAGACTTTCTTGTCTGAGGCGATGCATCACAGTTCTAGGACATGAAAGTTTGTCACAGGAAGTGAGCAGGTTATACTTTCAACGAGACAGGCAGCACATGTCTGTCAAAAGAAAACTCTGAACTCTGAACTTTGAGCTTCAGCTATAGTTAAACTATAATTTAACTATAATTTAGATTATAGCGAAACAGCACTTGGCCTATGCATTTATGCATAAAATAATTTTGGTCGTGAATAATGGACCTAACCCATATTTGTTTACTTCTATTACTTCTATTTACTTCTATAAAACAATTATACTATTAGAATTATATACCGTTATAGTCATACCCGGAGTACATGTTATATAAAAAAAAACTTACTTATTATCAATAAGCTGAATATTCTCTTTATTTCTATTGTATTTTCCAATTATGTACACAATAATCCCTTGCAAAATGTAACAATTTCTATGAAATGCAAACAGAGCATCTAATTCCTTGCCTTTCCTCGTAAAAACAAGAGAGGGCAGCCTTACACTTCTGAATCACTGTAGACTCAAGCTACTAGATTTTTACTAGATATGTCATGAATATGAAGGAGGTTTTATGCATGTTTATGACAACTGTCATTAAGTGTAATTTGCTCCGTTATGTCTATTGTTTGAGATGTCTTTGTTATGACAACTTGACATAAACCAATACATCATAACCTGCCAGTGTCTTTGTCATGACAACTTGATATTAGACAATATAAAATAAATTAAATAAATAAAAATAAATCATGAAATAATTTGACAGAATTTTGACACTTAATAACATTTTAATGACAAATCCAATTCATACCACTGTATTTGAGGTCAAGAGAAGTACTCATGACACTGTCATAACCTAACCTAAACCTAACATAGTATTTACACTTAATGACATTTTAATGACTAATTCAAGCCCACAAAATCCAGGGGGCATGTTTGATCCCCACCACCACCACTCACCATACTTACATATACCTAAACCTACCCATCTCCACACTTAAACCTACCAAACTCCACCCCCTAGATGTGGATCCAACCACGCCCCCTGGATCTTGTGTGCTGCAGTGAGCCCTACTTGCATGACATAGACACTGACAGGTTATGTTGTTTTGGTAATGTCAAGTTGTCAGGACATAGAGACTGATAAATTATGAAGTATTGGTCAAGTTGTCATAACAAAGGCATCTCAAACAATGTCATCTTTGCGTTAAAAATGACATAACTGAGCATATGACACTTAATGACAGTTGTCATAAACATGCATTAAACCTCCTTCATATTTATGATGTATGTCATGTCATGATTAGGAAGGTGTCATGTCAGTCTTGTTCACACCCAATCAAGTAAAGTGTTACCTAATTTCCTTATAATAAGTGAATGTCAAAAATGAATAAAGCTACTAGACCTCAAAAAATGAGACAGTGACACAGCACAACAAACTGTGTTATTGAGAATTTATGAGATTTTTAAAAACAGTTTGCATAAGGCCTGACATATGCTGTTAACTTGCAAAGGTGTGTGGTGGTAAATGAAACTTGAAATATTTCAACTGAACACAAATATGAAACGCTATATTAATGGCAAACATACAAACATAAACAAGTAGGCTATTTACATATATACACATGAATTTTGCATGAAATTGGTAAACACTAAAATACAGTTAGTGTCAGTCTTCAAATAAAAGCCTGCATTAAATACAGGTAAACATGCCACATTTAACTCAAAAAATAATTGTCTTAATTTCATATAGAATATGAGCAGTTCTTCTGCATTCATGTGCAATGTTATTTCAGGTAAGTTTCAAATCTGTCTAAAAGAGGACGTTTCTTAGCTTTGATCCTATTTCTTAAAGAGGAGAAAACGTAAGATCTCATTTACATTATTTTCATCTTTTGTGAGCTAAAAGCTTTAGAATTCATTGAGTTGTCCAATAATAAGCACAAAACTGACAAAGATACAGACAGAAGATAATTGTTTGATATTTTTCAAGTGTAAAGTTTTTTTTACAGAGTAAAACAGCTGCCACTGTGTAAACCCAATAGAAAAAGAGAGAGAGAAATTTCTAGCAGATCTTAAACTCATTGACTATTTTAATTACACCAAAGATGCCAGTACTTGAAAAAAAAAAAAACATTGCTGTGTTCTTTAGGGCTCTTTAGTGTTTTTTTTTTCAGTGAAATTAAATGTCAAATCTTGATTCGCAGTAAGACCTTTTAAACTCAGAGCATCCAATATGAAGCTACTAGATCCAAAGTCAACCTATAAGAGAGTCAGTTTCTAACCCCAGAAGGGTGTCCCTCTATATGCCCTTCCAGATGAATAGGGGCAGTTGTAATGGCAGATGCAGGAGTTAATGGTCATGACAGCATATTTGCGCAGTCTTCCTCCAGCGCAACGGAAAGTGACCAGAGTCGTGCCAGTGTGGTAAGGAGTGCAACAACGCTTGTCTTTACATGAGCCACAATAACGGGGCCTGTAGGACTGTGTACTATAGCAGCCCTGGTGAAAAAGCCTCACTGGGGTTGCAGACCTGTAGCTGGGTTGACATTTCCTCCTTGACCACTGGAATATAGAAACAGGGTTGATTAGAGAATGGTTTAACTGGTCAAAATCAAAGCATATGGTAGATCAGAGACTCACCTGTGGGTTTTTCTGGAGAACAGGCTGACAGGGTCGGATCACACACAAGCGCATCTGCATCTCCAGACGACATGCTGGGTTTTGATTGGACACCCGTGTGGATATTCCAGGCCCGCAGGTGTGTGAGCAAGCGCTCCACTCTGAGCTCTGGTCTATGCAGTTTGAACCGGGTCTGGTTTGGTATGGAGAGTCTGCAGGTATTGTCTCACTCTCCAAAGCTGCCATCCCAAAAACAATTGAATTATACTTATGCAGTTAATTAAACTTACACAATACTTACACTTGATCCAAAACAGGTAACTTTGTAATTGCCACATACTGACTATTACAGACTCAGGTGTACTTCATTACTTAAAACTTAAAAATGTTGAGAAATTGTGTTCTTTTTGGGAATGTTTCCACTCATACCAGCTATAATATTACCAAATATTGGATTCAATCTTTTTATTAGCATGTTTTCTTTTACTAAGCACTGGTTTTGTAATTCTTTTTTTGGAACTGCATGATTATGCACAGTTTTTGAGTGGACATGTTTTTTAAAGAGCAGCTGTTTTTGACTGGGAATGCCAAATTAGGAAAAGGATTTAAAGGAATTGTTTGTAAACCCATTAAAAATGTTAGAAATGCATTGCTGAAACATGTTACAAAGACTGAGAACTATATAATACTTATTGGTGGAGTTATACCGTTAAACAGTTTTTTCACCATTTTCGTAAGCAGGATTTATTGGGTGGGTCTAAATCAGAGCTCGGTGATGTAACGAAACCACTGAGCACTGCCCCTCCGGCGAAACCATAAGAGCTGTGTTGGACTTAAAGCAGCACCGACTGCACAGACAGATGTGACATCAGTAAAATGTGAGCAGACGCTTTGAATTGCTCTCGCAATACTTTGATGTCAAACACTGATCGTTCTGCACAGTGCTGCTTCAAATCAAACACATAACTAGAGCGCATTAGCATCAGTGGTTTGTCCGTTCAGTCATGAGTTACTGTCATTACCGTTAGATACTACAGCCTACAATTTGCTATCTAGCTAAGCCTTCGTCACATTACGTGGTTGCTATAATTTACAAAAAAACTGAGCCTGGTCTCCTTATTTAAATCAAGCTGCTTGAAGAGGACAGTTGAGAGAGACTGTAGCTTTGCCGTGAGTGGGCGTGGTTTCAGCGCCACGAGCGGACACGCCCCCAGTGTTTGAGAGCAGAAAGGACAGCTTGTTTTTTCAAGATTTTGATCCCTTATTTTGTTTACTTCGCGTTTTTTTAGCATTCAAATTTGGCTGGGTGGTAAATAATACATTTTTCTTTGGTGTGATAAACTCAGAATTAACTTTACACTGACTTTAACGGGTTAAAATAACACGCACAATAAGTCATGCAATGTGCATTTAGAAATTACAATATACATCAGTGATGATTTCATGTTAAGCTTAAGTTTAATGAATGAAGGTCCTAAAGGTCTGGAATGGCATGATGGTAAGTAATTAATAACAGAATTTTCATTTTTGGGTGAACTATCCTGCATACATTTGTAATTAGCTCATACCATCTGACAATCGTTGTTATAATTTGAGAATCCCAAGAAAAAAATACCAAATCCTTATGAGATGAGAATCAGTCATTCATTGGCCGTGTTTTATGCACATGTAAACACAGTGAGAACAAAATGTACAATTCCATCTGATTTAACTTGGGTGACATTGCTTTTGAACACCCTTGTGTCTACTGTTCCACGCTTTTTGGCTTTTTGGAGTTTAATTGTTGTGCTACACAGACATGAGTCCTGTTATGAATCATGGAAAGTTGGCTTTGGGAAGAAGCTAGAGTCTGTGCTTTTGGGTTCCATCTTGGCAAGACATTTTCAATTAAATGAAAACCTCAGACGAGAATGTAATGGAGAGCTCTCAGATAGGGATTTGAATAAGAAACATGTAAAAGGATTTATGCAAAACCCCAAAAGAAGAGAGACAGTTTTCATTCCAGCTCGTGAAATACTATTACATGAACTTAAGTCAGTTTTATGGCTTGGTTTGTTTTCTGGACACTAAAACGGGTAATAAAGTACCTATGTGAGCATCTTGAAGCACTGTGTTGTCCATATTTTCACACACCCACTCTTTACAGCATTTTCCTGGTTGTTGAACCCTTCGAGGATGAGGGCAGTCTGGGGTGGGCAGGAGAACATCCTCACTGCACCGGGGCACACAGGTCACCCCTCCACCCAAACAGTGACACTGAAGAGCACACGAGGGCTGAAATACCTGGCCTTCCTGATAGGAGACTCCATTATGCTCACAGCCCAGCTCCTTTTGACCTAAAAACAAAGGTTCAGATGATTACACTGATGATACTATGTGCCATGCAGAAGGTCTAAATGTTGTGGTGTTTTCATGAAGGCTTGCTGTGGAGGTTGGCTTTGTATTTTTGTGCCCCCACTGTAAAAAAACAAAACAAAACAAAAACAATATTGTCTTTGTAAAACTTGAAATTAATTTTTACATTTTGATTTATTATTTTAGTATAATCTTACAATTTTGGTTGTCATGAATTAAGATTGGCAATAATTTGTAGCAATTATTTATTACTTTAAAAAAAGCATTATTAAGGTCACATAATAAATTAAACTGTCAATTAACTGATAATTAAAAAATAAAATGCAAAATGAAAACTCAAATTATATTTAATTTCTTGAAATAAAACAATTACAATTGATATATAATGTTTAATATATAACAATGAATTTATATGGAATAATTTGTGAGGAAATGAAATTGAAATCACTTTATTAGATATTTTTAAATCTGTATTTTTATATAAATATATATTTTCATTATCAATCCAGTACACCCCTGTCAATATTATATTTCCTCATTTGAGGTACTGTAGCATAACATATATACATACATATATATATATATATATATATATATATAGTATACAAATGTATAATATTATATTACTATAAATAAATTTGTGTTGTATTTAATTATCAACCCTGTACAACCCATGACATATTTGATCTTAAAGGATGAAGCAAATGCTCAAACCAATATCAAAAATGACAAATTGAATGTGCAAAACGCTATCCCAAATTGTGCTAAGTTAAAAATGACAGCAATGTAAGCTGTGTTCATCAAGAGCTATGGGCGGAGCTTATTGGGCGGAGTTTTAGCGGTAATGATGTGTGTTTGGTGGTTGAAACTTACTGACACACTCTCCTGGCTCTAAAGGGAAGCTGGCACTATAGTCACACTGCAGGCCACGCTGACTGTCACATGGATACAGCTCACTGCAGGCCTCACCCTGCTGCCGTGCACACACCTGACAGCACTGGCACCCATCGAGAATGAGAGGAACGCCTTCTGGGCAGGCTGGGGCTGAGCTCTGGCACTGACAAGGGCCGCCACACTGCTGACAGCAAACCTAAGACAGCATACAGGAAGAAGAGTTATACAATGCATGCAACAGCGCAAGCAGCAAAATCTGTGCATGTGAAACCCATGAAGTTTCGATATCCAAACATTACTGTAACATAATGTACTCATTTCATGTTTCCCATTAATGCCTCTAGCACTGCTGGTTTTTAAAACATGCAGCTTTGGTAAAAAATTTCTAATATGCATATGGAGAAGTAAAAGGAAAAATATTTTCCCTCATGCGAATCACTTAAGGTGAGTATTCCCAGGCTCTGAATATATAAAACATGCTTTCAATTATAAGCTAGTGTTACAGCCAAACAAGCTTAAGATGACAATCTTACATTTACACAGAATATTGACACTCTAATTAAGCATTAATTCTCCATTACATTCAGTTCATACTGGAAAAACACTGTTTAATAAAGAGCTCTCACAGACAAGAAAACTTCCTACAAAAAGTCCCTGATAAAAAATAACCTCTCCCTCCTCTCAACTCTGAGCAAGACCATTTACAAAGTAACCAGATCAAATCTCACAGCTGTCAGAGATAAAACTGGACACAGAAGTCACAAACATTTCCACTGGCAATATGCATACATGCAGATAAAGTGCTTGATTCTCACCTGTGAGCCCAGGTAAAACAGCAGTGCCCATGCCATCAGATTTTTTCTGTCTCTCTGTAGTTTGTCCATCATGTTCTGCTATGTGTTCCACCACAATGAGATTTTCTACTTGTGTTACTGTTTTCTCACTGCCTGGCTGTGTGCACATGCACTTTTATAAAGTCCTCTCTCTGATGTCATAGCCTGACTGCAGGGTAAACAGTGGCTGGACCTGGATCAGAAATGTTTCAAATTCCACATCTCCGTTGCCCATTTCCACAACCAAGAATTATTTTCTCCCTCTGCTCGTCTTGCTCTGGCGTGAAGAGGTGAAACATGGACTTTTAGAAGAGAAGACGCATATTATGGCTTGCTCTTGACCACATCCAAGTTTTCTGTTTATGTCTAAAGTCTAATAGCTGTTGTTTATTGAATTACTACATCAAACATATTTGAACAATAAAAGAGACTGATAAGCATGGTTGGGACTCTGGAGTACGATATTGCACAATAGTTCAGTAAAGAAAAAAGTTTATATCATATAACTTACATTGTGTATTTTTGATCAGAATTGAATAGAATCTCTAAGACACACAGACATGGTGCACCTGAATTTATCGTAGTTCTGAATAAATTGGTTGAGTAAATAATTCAATGACTCTCTAATAAAAAATGCTATAATGATTAGGTTACTTTTCTGCTACTATCTTATGAATACTGTAATTCGGTCATACTATTATTTTTGCATACGTTAAATAGTAGGGAAGTATATGATTTTGGATGCAGCCTCTGTTTGATTTAAATGAATTGGTCGAGTAAATGATTCAATGACTAAATTTTAAAGATCATTACTTTACTACCTAGCAATACAATAATGTAATTTGTAGAAAGAGACATTTAAAATCTTCTAATACACACTGACAGTTTGTCTGAAAGGTAATACAAACGGTAACAAGTTTCAGTGAACAAAATTATTTGAACCTTCTTCTTTAAATCGTTATAGCATTTAAAATAGAGAACTTGCTTACATTTAAACTGTGGGTGGCACTGAAAAAAAATTGCTTCTCAAAAAGACATTATGCATTTTTCACATCAAGTGTTCAGACAAAACAATCCTTTTGAAATGCAGGATGACCCACTGGGAATGACGGTTTAAAAATAGACCTAGACGGGAAATTCACTTTTACAAATACCACAGCTCTTGATAATTCAGCTGGAACACATGTGGCCTGCCAGATACAGCAAAAGTGGAGTGGATATTAGTTCTGTCTAAAACTTCTGTCCAGCCACTCTTACATTTATTTTGACATCCTTTCCAAAAATCACAAATCTTTGGAATGTACAATATCCCCATAAATGGCATATCTTTAGGCAAAACACAGTAACGGTATTCAGAATTAAAAATATTGTCTTATTCTTGAATGATCTTTAATTCAGTTTAAGAGAGTAATCAAAATATTATTATCCTATAAAATATATTAAATAAACATTCATCAAAGTCCAGTGGAAACATGTTATAGGGTGTCAGGAATGTATAAATTTGTTCTGGAAGGATGATCCACAAAAAATATTGTTTAAATATTTAGAGATTAACAGAGCAAGAAAAGCAGATGTGGGACAAAAGGTCCTTCTTTCATGTCTAAAATTCAGCCAGTTGTGGTAAAAAACTAGTCCAATAATGTCTCATGGAAAAGTTTTCACTTTAAGTGAAGTACACGCATTGAACATCACTTGCTGAGTGCCAAGGAACTGACTTAAGTTAACAGAAATACAGAATACTGGAAATGCAGGCTCTGATTCATACACTAAACCAGCCATGGGCATGACTGCTTTCATTTAACACCTCTTTTGGTACAGCAGAGTAAAACCCTGAATACTAAATGACTAGAAAACTAGAATGAATGTACATCAGCCCCAGCAGGAAAACGCTCTCATTGTGGTGTTATTGGTTCCATTAAAGAAATGTTCTGTACCTCATTTTGGTATTGGAAATAGGTTGTCTTTGTGTTTACTCCTTAATCCCTGTGCGGTGCACATGTGATCTTCAGGGCTTTGGCTAAGGACCTTTCGAATTTCCTTTCTTAGATCTTCAGTTACCGCACACCCTGTAATAAAGAAGAATTACTTGATGAACTGACATGCTTGACCAGACAAACTGAACATAATTCTAACATTTCTTAGGCTTTGCCAGACAATTCCTTATTGTCTTATGTTAAAAAGTGTTTGGTGTGCCTTTGAGGTTTGAAGAATTTGGCCCCTGCAATATGTGTCATAGTTAATCAGTTGGAGTCATAGCTAATCATTTGAAAACTGAAAATGTTTTTTCTTTGTATCCCTTGACAATATTACATTTCCTTTCATATGAATCTTAAATCTAACCTGACACTGAAACCTTGCAAACTAAAACTTCTGAATAATAGGGATAATCTAGGCTATAGGCAGCCAGTCAATGTTGCTAAAAACCCCAAAGCAGAGCAGATTTTTACAGAGCTAGTCAAAAAACTAATAAATATAAGCTAAATATTTATATTAGCTAGAATTAATTGATAATTTTACTTGAATAATATGTTAACACTACCACTAAGATCACTGACAGTTAAGATTGACTAATCAAAACTATTAGAGCCATGTAGCAGATTATTAACATGTCAGTACAGACCGACTTATCATTTTTATATTATCTTGACTGACGTCATTGCTTCTGGCTTCGTTCACAATCAAAATCACTGCATGCAAAGTAAAACATGAACGTGTCCAGGTTGCTTTTTTCTTTTCATCTGAACAGACCTCTTACACATTAATCGCAGCTGCAGCCCAGATGTGCAGCGATGTAGATAAATCACCCGCTAAAAAGAAGAACCTGATTCTAACTAACTGTTTCTGAGGGGAGGAAATGATACCTACGTTCCAAGCATTCTAACCGGATGTGTGAAACTGCATGAGTCGTGAACAAAAAAGTCCTTAGTTTCTGATAAGAATACTATTCTAAGCAAGGGTTAAGTAATGACGTTTGAGAGGAAGCAAATCTGACAGTCACAGGAAAGATGTCAGACAACACACACAAGCACATGCAGAAACAGCTTTATGGGAAAAGCCCAGTAAATGCCTGGAAGGGAATATTAAAATATTTCAACTGAATCTGTGAAATCTTTCAATGTAAACTTCAGAAATCATATTGAAATTTACAGTATGAGAGATGAAGGATTCTGCAGAACACAAATCAAGCTCTTTTGAAAAATGTTTTACATATAACGGCTAAAATCAGAGGAAATGATAGATGACTGACATTGGACTGCAAGCACCTAACACTGATTGTAAGCCTTAACTGGTTAACTGGTAAACTGGTTCTTCAAATCTTATTGGTTAATCACAGTGTTGCATCTTTGTCGCAATCAAAATATTCCAGCTGCTGTGAGAATTAAATGATGTGCCAATCATTACAGGCGAATCAGAGATTGTTTGATTATAGCCTATACTTGCTGGGACAGCTTCTCTATGTTTACAGACGTGACATGATGATGCAGTGTAATGCTTGAATTATTATTATTATTATTATTTTGCTCTCTCTCTCACACACGCACACACACAAATCACACACATGCACACACTCACACACTAATATTCCTATCTTTATGGGCTCATGCCATAGGCATAGTGGTTCTTCTGCTGTACAAATTGTATTTTTTATATCCTTACCCTAACACAACACCTAAACCTACCCCTCACACAAAACTACAACTGTTAGATTTTCAAAACACAAAATTACAGTTATTGTAAGTTTTCAAAACACTTTATTCTGTATGACTATGAGTATAAGCTGTTTTTCATTGGAATCAAATAAATGTCCCCACAATATCAGTTTACAGTTTACATTTGGACCCCATAATGCAGGGAATACCAGTATACACACACACACACACACAGCAAGTAGACACGAACATACACTACAGACACACATACACTGTAATGACAAAGTCAAGAACATTTATTACAGTTCCTACCTAATTAACAAAGCTGAGATATAACACTTTCTTTTTTCTATACTTCCTTAGAATCGTGTTATTACAGAAACATTCAAGGGCCGTGTTCAGAGAGACTTTTCATCAGGCTAACAGGGGGACATTCATTTCAGGGACACAAAATCTTTTAAATAATTTAAAAATGTATAAATAACAAAATAAATTATTTTGTTAAGGAATATTATAAATAAAAATATACAAAAATACTGAAAAAAATTATTTGATAAATTTGTATTACTTATATTTGTGGCTGAAGTTATGTAAGCCTACTTGGGGACATGGCATTTTAGTCTATTTGCAATAAAATTAGAATAATACATTTAAATTAATAAATTTTTAAGCGCATGTTTGTGTTTGATTGTAGAGCAGCAGTGACTTTGTAAGATAAGCATTCAGAAACAAGTATTAACCCATTTTTAAACAAAATATACTTCATTATGTCCTGGGGACTCAAATAGAACCGAATAGTAGGAATGACCCTACTACTCATTTGACCAGGTTACTGGAAACTGAATTTAAACACTACAAAATATCCCCTTAGTCATTATAACACTAGAATAACAACGGTCCTTTTCCATTACTAAAATAAGCAAGAACAAGTAAATACAGGACAAGGGATAGATTGACTGCAGTAGCTACTACTTAACATGTGGCCAACAGTCAATATTCTGCTCTTTATCTACAAGAAGATCTTAACGACCTTCATTGTCAGAATCTTGATCTAACATAACGTGTAAACCACATTTGGTTTGGGTATTTTTTACAGTTTAGGGTGTTAAAACAGAGTTGAGTCAAGAAGACGTAAAGGATGCATGAACAAACAATGGTGCTTTATTGCGTTATACGAGGGTGTCATGCATGAAAACGTCATAAATAAATGGCAAATGTAAAAAAGACTGTTTTTACATCTGCTCAAAAGCTTTACATCTCTATCCATGTCTAAATAGCATAGAGCACACTGAGGGATTTACAGAAAGAGTGCTGCTACCACATTCTTAAGCACTGTTCCAGCAGACTGATGTATGACACATTTAATGGGATGTTTTTGCTGGTTGGGAAACAGAAAACGGCCCATGTGGCTTCACGCAGGGTTAGAGTTGCTGGATTAGGCCAAGTTAAATAAAGGTTGTTGTTTAGGAACTGCTTTAACAGAAGGGGTTTAGAAAAAACTGTGTTAAAATGTAACGCTTTAGGCATGCATTTATGTCGCCTGCTATTGGAGCTGTCTGTTATTTAGCAAGTTATTTTGTACACGGTTTATGATGTGCTCTGTCCAAGTACAAACATCTGGCAAAACATTCTCAGTGGTGCATTCAAATATTTAACAAAGATAAAAGTCACGAAAACACTTAATCAGAGAATGTGCTTAGTATGTCGCTGCCATTTTATGAACATGATATACTGGACGTGTCAGCTTTTCGTAATAACATTATTATCAACCAATCATTTCCTAATCACGTTATGCATACTTAGGCATAAAGACGTCACTACTACTATGACCCATCTCCACTACACACAAGAATACAATTATAACGTAATGCTGACATCTAGTGGCCAACTACTGTAAAAGCCGTACAGTTTACGCGTCTAGCAGGCTACTTTGTTGAATCACAATCATCATCATACCAAACTAATTTACTTTAGTTCCACCTGTTAAGGTTCACTCCAAATGCTGTATTTTCAGCTGATAACAGGCCTGAATTTCCGAACTGCTCGGTGACAGCTTGTCTCGATTCGTGACCGATTTTGTGAACAGGTTCAATTGATTCAGTTTAAGGATCAAACAGCAATTCGATCACACAACATACTGCATCAGCATTTCTCGTGGTTTTACGATTATGTAACGTTGCATTTAAACATTCAGTATGAGTTACACGACCTACGACCCT
>JAUMHE010000080.1:10636267-10661196 GCA_032359235.1 Enteromius mattozi | reverse complement strand
CTTCTAAAACGTAACTCCCGGTCTAGTCACGCAATAGAAACCCAAAGTCGTGATACTGTCCGGGCTCTTCCTTGGTATGTGACAAACTGACATAAACTAGCCATAAGCCCAACCTCTTTTAGTTAATAAAACGTAAATCAGGAAACATTGGCTAAATCTCTTTGAAACGCGACGCGACGTAAATAGAACGCTTCCGACACACTCTTGCATCGTTGACAAGCTTCAGCATTCGAGTATGTCGCGTCGCGTCGGTAGTAGTGTACATGTGGCATTACTGCGCTTCAAAAAAGCTTCTAATAGGATTCCGGTTTAATCTCCTCGCGTGGCGTAGATCAGGGGCACTTGTCAGTTTACTTTGCTCGGTTAATGTTGTCACTCCGTTGTGTTCAGCCGTGTTTAGTTTAGGCTTATTATTGCATGGTGATGTTGTAGAGGCGGGGTTCATCGCTGATATTATCTGTTCATAAGGCGTGTTCTTTGTCCGCGCCGGGGTTGGAGTGTAGTATAATAGTAACGCGCGTGGGGAAGCTGAAGTTCGCTTCTTGAGCTGACAGGTTCCGGAGAGCGCGTGTTCAAGTAATATCACGACAGATTAACACTTCGAGTGAAGACAATGGCAGAAAAGAATGGAAAACCAGCATTTGATAAACCTAAGGTTAGTAGTGTCATTACTTGTTGTTATTCTTCACATAATGGCTATGCATTCGGGGTTGAATGCTGCTTTAATAAATTGATAATACAGCATAATCAGCACACATTAAATAGTCACCACTGTCATGATGAATGTAGATGTTTATAAAATTAAGACTTAAAGCCATCTGATGCTAAATAAGAAGGAGGAGACTTCATGTTAAAGGTCATTTCAGTGTAAAAAAATGTTTAAAGTTAAATAAAGAGAGGGAATTAACACAATCATAAAATTATTGAAACATATGATATTCATAAAAAGACCATCAAAAACAATTGCAGCTGATGCATCAAAAGGAACATGCTAATTTATGGCAAAGGAGAGAACACTCCAGGATAATGTTCGCACTTCTTGGCCTTGCAGGGAGAGACACAGAGCATTGTATCTGCCCTTTGGAGTTATTGTACTGAATGAGCAAGCAGAAGTCAGCCTGAAGAACTGATACCAGAAACATGTCGATAAGCACGTATTTTGTGGAAGTGGCAATAACCCATATGGGAGAGTCGATACAATGTCTGCCCTGTACTGCTCTTGTATTACACTGACACCAACATCTCTGAACATAGTGTCCAAGGCTTTTTCTTCAGTTTATATGAAGTTTCTTTGATAATTGCAAATAAAGTAATGTAAATTTACACCACTGTCGGCAGTATAGTGTGAGAGGCTGTCCTGGTAAAGTAAAACATTCTGTGTTTAATAGGTCTTTTTTTTTAAAACAAAGAGCTACAATCATTGTAGGGAGTGAGCTTACCATTCCTCAGCTAAATCACACCCTTCATAAAACTTTCTATATCAGAAATTCAACAGATTAAGTGACACTTAACAGGCAGTAACTTGCAGATTTTATCAGCCACCCAGGACTTTGTTCCACATCTAATGATTACATGATTATTCACAGTGAAAAAATGCAGAAAGGTCATAACTTTTTTTTTTTTTTTATTAATTGCCAATCGACAATTAAGTTGTTCTCACGAGTTCGAGCTTGTCGGCATTTAAGTAAAGCGAGGCTTGTTTGGCGTGCTGCTCAGGGAGAATGCTCAGGGTCAGAAGGGCTGGGGAAAGGGGCTCTCAGCTGATTTCCAACCCTGAGTGCTCCCCCTGGAGAAAAGAAGGAGGAGTAGGGGTGGAGGTGGGATACTGAGATCGAGATGAGGAAGTAAGGGACTCTGGCTACTTATAGGGCTAGGCTTGGAATCTGATAGGATAATAGAATAATTGGAAGGTTAGGCAGGCGGAGATCATAAATGACTGCCTTCGCGCCCTCCTCCCGAAATGAGTTTTCAGGAAACTATATTTCTTTAGAACATCCATTGACATTTTATAGGATACAGTTGTAATGCAAGCACAACAATTAATCGCTCGTATATACACAAAAACACACCTTTAACAACAAGACAGTATTTTCATAACAAACTTATGCAGCTTTTAAGATTCATCTGAGTCCATAATGTAAGCGGTTGCAAGCAAGTCAACCTTATAAATATTTAAGCAACAGTCCATGCATATTCAACCCCACCCTCTTACCCAGTGACACTAATATTAGACCAACTACAGTAGTCGTTTGCAATGCACATTTGAACCTATTCAAGTATGAAGAAGGTGACAGCTTAGACTTGTACAGACAAGACACTTTTTCCACTGGAACGTCTTCCTTTTGATATTTGAGCACACATGGCTTAAATAATGGCAGGGAAAAAGTTATGCAAAAGTATTGCTTATAATGCTTTTACAGCATAAATGCATAATTTTGGAAGCTTTTATATTCAGCGAGTTGTTTATTTCAGTAATTAAACGGATTGCAAGAAGACCCATGCAGAGAGTGCTTGAAGAAAATAGTCTCTTTGGGCCTCATGCACTGTTAACCTGATCCGAGAAACTGAGAGCCAAAGACCAATGAATTGAAAGCACTAAAGGTGACATCATCCTTGTTGAGTTCTGCCAAAGACATGATGTACAACAAAAATGGTTTAATAATCCTGAAATAATTCTGGATTTAATTATTCAAGTGTGTTTGATATAAAATGGTTTACAAGCAGATGTCTGTTTTAAATGCTATAAGACTCCCAACCCTCACTTTAGTCAGCATTTTATTATGAGTTAGTACACATTTGGTTTTTGTGTTGCAAAAGAATGTAAAGAATAGTTTTATTGTCCTGCGTCAACCCCAGTTTGCTTTGATTGCTTAGCGATTACGTAGATTTACCAGGCGCCTCAAGTAAAGCCTTTACAAAGAGTGAGCATTTCCACCATTGAACTGAGCTGAAGGCATTGATATCATTTGATATAAAAGGCTGCTTGCACACCACATTTTCCTCTGGGGGTGGGGGAAGGGACTTAATATGCAGTGTCCTTTCTCATGTCCGACTGGCCCCTGGAGATCACACTGCTTAATCAGTGTTGACTTCTTTCAGTATCTGGTTCCTATCATACTCGTGAGGGTCTGTTCTGTTTGAATGTGTCTTTATCTTCTGTTAACTGTGTTTTCTGTGGAAATATGATGCACCGAACAGCCATTACTTAGGTTGTTGTGCAAAGCAGTTTAGTCAAAGATGTGGCACAGCTGTTTGCACACACGCATTCCCTTTTTTTCTCTTGAGAATTTCCTGTGAACTCCCTGTTCACCCCAAATTGGTCTCTTGTTACACAATTAATTGTAATTAGTATACCATTGTAATACAATGCTGTGAACTCTTGCTTTATGTCCACGTTTTTCACAACACAAGTGATTTACGAAGAATTCCCTTTCTCACTAGCATGTCTTTTAGCTTGCATTGTGCAATCGTATTATTTAAACTATGAAATAATAGCAAATCACACGGGTGTTTCTCATCATATCTTTACCAACATTATTTTAATTAAAAGCATAAGCTATCGCCAGTCTTCATTACAGCATTCTTGCATTAACAAACATTTTCCGTTGGATTGAAGTGAACAGCTGCTGATGATGAGATATAGTTTGCATTTTTGCATGCTTACACTTTGTTACTGTATTATGGAGAGAAGTTAGCATTCTTAAATAGGGTGCTGCTGAGATGACAGGTTTTTTTAGATTAAAACCTAAAAACAAGTCATTTTAGCATTTACGCAGTGCTGAAGTTTGTGGTTTGGTTAAGTTTAGCGGCTAGCACAAGCTCAATATATTTTCATATTTTATTCTATGTCATAAAATACATCAGTAATACCTAGCTAAAGGGGACTAACAAGGTTGTTGTCTTCACAAGAAAACATCTAAACGTAGTCTGCCTTTAAAGCCTCGTTGCGTGTGTAATCATGCTCTTGCTAATAATTGAAACTGAAGCTTTCATGAACTTAACTTTCATGTCAGAAGTATGCAACAACATAAAAATGAATCCAATGAAACCAAACTGAATCATGACTTTCAGTCAAATGCAGAAAAATACTGAATCCGACACGCTAGGATCTTTTCCATACGTTCTTTTAATTTCAGAGCAGCTGACACCACATGGAAACCAAGACGTAATCTCTATCCTTCTTGCTGTTTGTTTCATAGCTGCTAGTAAAGTGGTTGTCACAATTTAATTTGGTCATCTGTCAGGACAACTCTAGTAGATCGGAGCCATTACATTCACTCCTCTCACAACTCTCCCTGGCATCTCCGGCCCTTCCACTGAACTTATTTCACCCAGTCGTGCATTCCACATTCTAGATGCACTTCACGAGGAGCATTTCACAGCTGCGCGGGAAGAAGACGCTACTAACCATCTGAATACGACAGACTGAAAGCTGAGCTCAAAGTTATGATGGATGTGCTTCTGCTCATCTGTCAGCATTGGTCATGTGATTCAGTGGTGTGAAAATGTGGGCGTTATGTTTTACTCCTGTTCTTTTATCTTTTGCAGATTGAACTACACGTGCATCTTGATGGTGCTATCCAAATAAAGACCATTGTAGAAGTGGCAAAGTAAGTCACGCATTACAATTACATACTGTGATAAATACCCTGAAAACCATTCATTTAAATGTCTTTCCTAGTGACTCAGAATCTCCTTAAAGGAAAAGTTCACCAAAACTGAAAAATGTTATTTACTCAGAAATATTATTTTAACAATTATTTATAGTTAGTAATTATATTATAACTGCTAATTTCACCTTCGCAGCTCTAAGGACTACTTAAAATTATTTTATAGATAGGTAATAAAGCTGTGATCTGTTTTTGGCTGAGATGTGTTCTTGGGTAAACAGACATTGTGATTTAATTCTAGGCAATATTGTGGTGTTTCCATTAAAACGTTCAAACTCTAACCAGTGACCTCTGGTGTAACTGTGTCTCAGGCGGCGGGGAATCACTCTACCTGCGAACAGCAAGGATGAAATGAGAAACCTAGTCATAATGCATGAGCCGGCCACACTCACAGAATTCCTTGGCAAGTTCAATCACTACATGCATGTCATTGCGTAAGTAGTTGTGCCGAGAAAAGATCTGCTGGCTGTAAATAAGTTGTGTTGCTTATTTGCTTGAAGATTGCATGGAAGTCTTATCATTTAAACTGCATGCACTGAGAGCAGAAACAAAATATGATGTTTTTCCCTTAATTTTATTACATTGTTACAGTTTTTTAAGTTCCTTAAGTTTTTTGCAGCATCAATAGTTATAGTTATTGGAAACTTGTGTAGAGTAAAAAAGTACAAAAGTTTTCACTGATGCGATACCCTTTCAAATATTTCATACTAAAGTCTACCATTTAGGGACTAATATGTACAATTAAGGAACTGATACTGTATATACATTTAAGTACCACTTAGGGATAAATAAGGTATATATTTAGCAAAGATACTGCCCAGTGACAGCTTTTGTACCTTTTTTCATATTTTTAGATCTCTTTCTTTTCAGATTCCTCATGAATTCTAGGCCACTCTATGCTTTTGCAACCTTCACCACATGGAAGTAAATACTGAATTCTATTGATGTTAACTCAATTACCGGCACAAATCTGAAGCATTGCTGAAGTGGTTAATAAGTAAGAGATCCTCACAATACTGCTGATACACCCTCAAGGGCATGGTATCCTTTCTGATGTCCTGCAGACATCTTTACATGCAGCTCATGTCACACCTTCACGACGTGTCGCTATAGCAACGGACATATAACCTCTGCACAGGCTTTCCTGTTGCCCTTGCACACAGTACTCTAAACAAGAGTCAGATAATGAGGCTGTTTCTACACGTTTCCACTCAGATTCACAAACGTGAGAGATAGATGCTTTGACACGAAGACCTGAAAAGCAGTGCAGCCGGTAGTTTTGTGGGCCGGCAGCTGACATGCTTCATTGAAAATGAACCTCTTGTCCTCAAAAGCTTTAAAAGGGCCTTGTTTACAGCGTGCGCCTCCCCCACAACAACATGGGGAACTCGCTAGCTGTTTTTGGCACCCACTAGGCTTTTTATTGTCCAGTGCTGTAGACTGGCTCAATGCATGTCATGTGGTGTACATGCTTTGTTGCTTTTAAAGCCTTTAAAGCATAATGTGACTCAGAGAGGGAATTTTTAAAAAATGTGCAAGTAAGCTGTTTAAAATAAGTATCATAGCATAAGTGTTGCTTATTTGTAAAAATGATTATGGCTTTTGGTATCTTGCTCCAGTTGTTAGTGTTCTTGGAACAAGTGCATGGTTATGCAATGAAAAAGGATTTTATGAGTGTAAGTGAAAGTCTAGTTCATTCAGTTAATTCAATCATTCACATAACATCTCTCTGAGGCATGTGCTATCTTTGTTCATAAATGAAGAAGTCATGAATGCTATAATTTTATGACATCATAAAACTACTTCAATCTGTTTGAGAATTAGATGATGCAGATGATGTTTTATGTTTGATGCTTTGGGCCACTTTAACTACATACAAACACAAACGCGTATATATATGTGTGTGTGTGTGTGTATGTATATAGATTGATTGATTGAAAAGTGAGAGTAAAGACATTCCTAATGTTACAAAAGATTTCTATTTTTGCATGATAAAACTCTATCTTGCACATTAATAAATTATTTTCTTTTTCTATTTTGGGAGTAGAAGTGCTTTACATACATATATTTTTTTATTTAAAGAAGCAATTCAAAGTGAAGTGTTGCAATACAACATTTAGAAATGTACAAGCTAAAAAAAATTGGTGTGGTGTGTGTATGTAAATATATGAAGAGGTAATTAATCTCAATCAAACTGCAGTTGAGTTATTTTGATTAGGTTAAAAATATAATAAATAATAATATATAATATAATAAAAATACAGCTAACTGACACAATAAAACACAAAAACATAACATAATTAAAAAAAGCAAGATTTTTGAAAATGAAAAAAGTTTTGTTTTTGCAAATAAACACTGCATACACATACACACGCACACATGTATGTATTTATATATGTGTGTGTATGTGTCTTAAGACTTAGGTCTTGAAGGTCTACTGTGGTATGAGGTAGGGAGTGGGGCTGTCATGGTATCTTATCTGTTTCATGTTTCATCTGCAGAGGGGACAGAGAGGCCATCAAGAGAATAGCTTATGAGTTTGTAGAGACAAAAGCCAAAGAGGGAGTGATCTATGTTGAAGCCAGATACAGCCCTCATCTGCTGGCCAACAAGGGAGTGGATCCTCTTCCTTGGGACCAAAAACCGTATGTGGACCGTATTTGCTCTAATCGAAAGCTGCTTTATGGCATGGATTGTCTGTTGTCATGATGTTATAACAATCATGCTGGTGTACATTTACTCTTGCACAATAACCCTGTTTTGTCCTCCCCTCTTCCTCCCAGAGGAGACATCACTCCTGATGACGTGGTGGACCTGGTGAACCAGGGGTTCAAAGAGGGAGAGAAGGCCTTCAAAATCAAAGTCAGGTCCATTCTGTGCTGCTTGCGTCACATGCCAAGTAATACACTCTCACCTCTGCTTCAACCACCCACCCCCATCCAGTGTGATGTGTGTTTAAGAGGCAGTGCCTCACTGTCATCCTTCATTAAAACCGCATTCATGTTTAATCATCACGGCACTGGCCAAACCTCTTGCAGATTGGCTCAAAATGTTTTTGTTCCCATCTTAAATTCAGTCAAGATGGACTGTTTGGAAATGCTGTAGTGAATTTGGATTCATGTGTAATGTGTTTTGTAAATAGAGACTCTATTCATATAACCTGTGAATCTGAAGAGATCTGTCACGTACTGTAGATTGCCATTCAGAAGTTTGGGGTTATAAGATTTATTTATTTATATTTTTATTTTTTTGTGAAAGTATCCTCTGCTCACTTTTATTTGATAAAAACATTTAAATGGTGAGGAGTTATCAATCATCCATTCAGAAAATTTTAATTCTTTCATTTTGAAAAAACAAAACAAAACAAAGCCACATAACATATATAATATTTTTGAACACATCAATGATTTTTGTAATTTACAGATACACTTGATACATTTTCCTATGAGTGGTGTAAGTTATATTGGTGGCATATATTATATGTATATAGATATTATATAATCACATTGTCTAAAAGCTGAATAAATAAGCTTTCCGTTGATGTATGGTTTGTTAGGTCAATATTTGGCTGAGATATAACTATTTGAAAATCTGGAATCTGAGCGTGCAAAAATTTACTTTAAAGTTGTCCAAATGAAGTCATGTTGAATGGATATTACTAATACAAATTTTAGTTTTGATATATTCAAGGTAGGAAATTTACAAAATATCTATGTGAATTATGAGCTTCACGTAATATCCTAAAAAAAAAAAAATCGTATTTCAGAATATTATAAAGCTATAGATTTATATAGAAAACTATAGAATCTTAAATATTCTAAATCATATTACAGAATAATGGAACTGGCCATATCATGTAATTCTTGGGTTATGTATGCAACACATATCATATGAGGAAGTGATAATACACTTATTGACTTACAATCTACTGCTTATTTTTGCTGTAGATTGGTCTATGGACGTAGTTGAGCTGTGTAAAAAGTATCGTAAAGATGGAGTTGTGGCAATAGACCTAGCAGGAGATGAATCCATGAATTGTGAGTCATACCCAGGACACAAGAGAGCATTTGAGGTAAGAAAACACACACAAAGCAGTCTGTATGAGCTGTGTTTGCAAAATGTTTTCGGCATGGTAAACCAGAAAAACTTCTCTTGCTGCATTTTTCTCTGTGGATCATCTTTATTAGGAAACAGGATTCGCAGAATTAGACAGAACATACATGATAATCATATGTCTTATCAACAGTGGTTTGCAAGGCCTTTTTCCCCTGATTTCCCTGATGATGAATAAATGAATCACTTTGTCTATTTAAAGTGCTTTACATGTACAAGTAAATCACAGTAAATCGGTTTGATTAGTTCTGCTATTTAAAATTTTAAGAGATTTAACTGTACTTTGTTGACTTGGAAACTCTTGTATAATCTATAATTTAAATAACAGACATGGAGACATCTGTTTATACCATTCGCGTACTAAAAGCCACAGCTGAGATATTCCGGAAACAAAACAAGTTCCCTATCATCCTGTGATCTAAACTGAATCTTACAGAGTGTTTGTCATATTTTATGTAAGGAGGCAAGCATAATAGAGTACATGCTACAGATGCTGTGTTTGGATACTGCTTGGTGTTTTTTCACAGATGTTGCTGGCAGTGTTCTTGCTGAGGATTCATGGTTTTGTTTTTGACAGGAAGCCGTCAGAAGTGAAGTGCACAGAACAGTGCATGCAGGAGAAGTGGGCCCTGCCAGTGTGGTGAAGGAGGTACAAGCTTCCTCTTTTTCTCTTTTTTTATTATTCAGCAAGAACACTATAACCAGTCAAAATGCGCTTTTCATGCAAACATAACAAGACGCCATCTGCTATACAAATGGAAGATTGTGTAACACCGCTGAGATATTCTGTGAGGAAATTCTGTCTGTGAAGTACATTTCCTTCCCAATTACTAAACCATAAAAGGCAGACATTTTAGAAAGCACCACAAACGCTGAGCTCATTTTTCAAAATGTCACTCCTTAAGAAAACACCCTCAGATTCGAAACTATGTGCCAACTCTTTTCATAATATTCCCTACCTTCTCAGGCTGTAGAAGTTCTGAAAGCAGAACGCATTGGACATGGATACCACACGCTTGAAGATGAAGCCCTGTATAAACGACTACTCCAACAAAAAATGCATTTTGAGGTAAAAACGGGACAGCAGCTTCTTGACAGTTACAGAAATCGCTTCGATATACACACCCACATACATTTAACATCATTAGTCAGATAAAAATGCCATTATCGTGGATGACTTTACAGTGCATCATGTATATCTGAATGTTGCAACAGATCTTATTACAGGTCAAAGTGCTCAAATACAGTAACAACCTAATATTCGGGTCAATAACAAAGTAGCATCAGAAAACAATGACGATAAAGCTACTAATTTAACTTATCTGAGACATTTTAATGACTTTTAACTAACTTTTGTTTTTACATACATTATCTTTGAAAGAACATTTTCAGATAACCAGGCCTTATTGCATACATGATGAGCACGTACTGATATGTTTCTTATGTAACAGCTCATGGTTTCAAATATGTACCCCGTGGCCTGAATAGGGTGTGTTGGATTAATAAAACGCATATGATTTGTTTTAATGAGACAGAAACAGGACTGAGTGGAAGATTTCCTTAAACATAATCACATGCCGCCCTCTAGTGGACAGTTTTAAACACCGGTTTATAAACGTGTCACTGGACAGTCTCTCAGTTTGCTAATATTTATATTTTCACTAACAGAGATGTTTAAAGGCGGTTATTAATCTACACAATGTTTAGTGTCACTGTGTGTTGTCTTTCTGTAGATGTGTCCTGTCTCTAGCAGACTGACAGGAGCCTGTGACCCAGACTTCACTAAACATCCTCTCATCACGTAAGAAAAGGTTTATTTACTTTACTGTTTACATTTTAACGCATGTTCCTGGTCTTACTGTGAGTGATTTAATGGTGTTATTCCACGTTTCCATTACCATCAGTTAGGCTATTAGATAATAATGTTAACAGCTAGCCAAATAGCTGTCTTAGGACTGCTTTAGCAAACGTCCATTCAGTCTTACTTGTGTTGCATTTCACCATCTAATTTGTTCATTAAGAATAAAATAAAGTGCTCCTGTGCATTTTTCCTCAATGTCTATCACGAAGCACATTGTAGAATTAAAATGGACAATTCACACTGGACTTTTTTGATACTGTACTTAAAGGGACAGTTCACCCCAAAATCAAGTTTGAAATGTCTTCTTGTGCGTTTCAGATTCAAAAAGGACAAAGCTAACTACTCCTTAAATACAGATGACCCAACCATCTTCAACTCCACCTTGAACTCAGACTACCATGTGGTGCAGAAATACATGGATTTCAATGAAGAGGACTTCAAGAGTCTGGTGAGACACATTTTGCCAAAACAAGCTTTATTAACGGACTCTGGTTATAGCAAAAGCAACTTGAATTGTCCTGTCTGCTTCTGTTTTCACAGAATATAAATGCAGCTAAATCCTGCTTTCTTCCGGCAAAGGAGAAAGATAAGCTTGTTGAACAACTCTGTGAGGCCTATGGCATGCTGAACAAAACATGCCTTTGAGCTCAGTACTGTTTTAAACAAGTTTGCAGCGAGCAGAGCCTTTCAGGACATTTGCCTTCTCACAGATGATTGTGGATCCCGATTCCTTGAAAACTGGAGAACTCATACACACATTTCTCGGTTACATTTTAACACAAAAACAATAAAGACATACATAGAAACCTCCAACTTTCAGCTTTAGAAGTTAACATCCTGTTCCATAAAATAATTGTTACATATGTCATTTATATTTCATTAACCACTGTTACAGCATACTGGTTTTGACCAAATGCTGTTGCCTTTAATCTACAAACATTTTTACAAGTATTGTAATATCTATAGCCTAAACATGAAATATTGGTGTTATTTCATATTTACTCAAGTCTTAGTCACTATACTTTATACTCTTCTTAATATACAAACAATGTGACCATAATGAAATAAAAGAAACCTTTATATGTAGCATGTTAAGCTGTATAACATGAAGGGTGCTGTGAGAATTAAATAGTACCTCAGCTGTACTCTACAATTTTAAAATGGCAATAAAAAAATATATATAAATCCAAAACATTAAACCAGAATGTTATCTTATATCTGGTGCTCATGTAATGTATACTGTATAAAAACCTTTGAGTAAGCGTTTATTATTAAATATGTAAAGTTATTATTAGATATTTGATGATGAAATGTTGTGCAAAACCCCTTTAAGTTCTGTCCTTCTTTTGTTCTAACACCAGAGGGCATTTACCAAAAGACTGTTCATATAACTCAGGTTTATCAGCCTAGTGAAAAATAATTGTGTCAGGTTTTACATTTTGTGTTGTATAGTTTGAACTGCATAGGAAAACATACGGACTATAAATGCTGTGGGAAGGAAGGGACTGAGAGCTTGTCATTGTAAACTATCAATACAAATACTTTTGCATCTGAATGGTTGTGTGATTCTTGGCCTGTTTATGACAAAAAATGGTTTTAATGTGTTAATTAAATAGCGTTTTAATTGGTAAATCGTGGCACTGATCGTGTAGCCTGATGTTTACGAATATTAAGTTCACATATTCGGAGAGTATTATGACGTAAAGATTGCACATTTTCCCTTGCTTGAATAATAATTTCTATACATTTAAGTAATTGAAAGCCAATGCAAATATACATTTCCTTCAAATACATCCAAACCAAACTTAAAAACAAAAACCAAAATCAATAGAGACACTGAAAGCAATAACATCATTCCTGTTTATTTTGAGGTACTTACATTTATAGGTCACAATATAAATGCAATGTGTTTCAACAAGTGTTTCTGAGAGTCTGACAAAAACCACAAAACAGTGCCAGGAGCAGAAAGCAGTAACTCAGATAACTACATAAATATTGTTAATTATGTTACATTTGTGTTACAGTATATAATGAAGTATAGAAACAAACCTTTTCTTACCTCAGGCAATATTTGGGAATTCTGATCTATAATCAGACCACCTTCAACTGTAGTGGTCATTGTTTAAAAAAAAAAAAAAAAAAAAAAAAATTACAAGTGAGCCATCCATGTCATAGGCTGTAACAAAAAAGGCTATATTTGGTACTTTATAGTTTACAGTAGCTCTGAGTATTTGTTTTAACAGTAACTCAACTCGAGATTGAACTGTTTAGTTTTTAAGTTTAGGATGGAAAAATATCAAAACGCCTGTGCTTCTGTTCGACCTCTGTTAGAAAAAAACAACTTCCCTCACTCAGCGCTGTGAATGAATACAGTCCTCGACAGATTTGTCCCATTTAGTGGTGTTTGCAAAGGCAGTGTCTTCTCCATCTGTCTCTTAGGCACTCAACAGCATGCAATGGGTGGATGTCCACCTTAATGGCAGTCTATGAGAGGAGCTCTTCACTGCTGCCTGATGAGCAAACATGAGGAGAATTCTGATGAGAAAAGGAGAGAACTCCCCAGCTTTCCTCTCTCCTCTGGGTCATTCTTCATCTTTATGACGGTCCCTCTGTCCCCTGTTTATCCTGGCTCCCAGATGCCTCTGCTTCAGGAGCTGGAGAACCAGAAGCATCTCCCTCTACAAGACACAGATATAACAAGCCTTTTTGCTACAACATTGCATGCCCAGTATATACTCCAGCAAAACATTCTTAACAGGGACCTCGTGGTCATGGGAAAGTCTCAGGTTATTTCAGAGATAAAATGGTGCCAAGAATGTGAACTAAGGAAACTGGGTCAAATAGAGACAGATGCTGCTCTTATTTCGGTAGGAAAGAGTTGAAATTTCCCATACGAATAGGAAATGGTCAAGGAAGCAGTTATTGTTGAGAGGGCAGATAATAAATCTTTGTCATTGGTGACAGACTCCATTCAACCTCCTCAAACCTATTCATGCTCAATCTGGACACTGTGACCTTACAGAGCCATGTCCTGGATAAAAGTATGGGATGTTTAAAAGAAAGGCCAGTGAAAGTCTTTGGTTCTCCTCCTCTTTTGTGAACGACACTTGTAATTCACATGTATTCCTGAATCACAGTCTTACCGTATTCACAAGCAAGTCATTACAGGGGCCAAACTTATGCAGTGTTGCATAATAAATATGACCTGAAAGTCCACTGGCAGTCAGAAAACACTAGTACAGCTCAAGTGATGAAAGAGCAGATAGTTGTGCAAAATTACTAAAGTAATTTACTGCTGTCAAAATACCAAAAGAGTACTGTAGGAAATACCACTGCGTAGGCCTAGTGTTTTTGCAAAGGTTTAGAGGTTAGCTTTTATAGCATTATACCCACTTATTCATCTTACTTGTTTACATGACATATCTTTTCAGTGTAAAAAAGTATAAATGATCCAACAGATAAAAGAAAGAGGAACAATCACGACTCTTTATGCAAATAATTGGAAGACATTTCATTTCTATCTGTGACATGAACAAAGCAAGATTTTCTTCTTACATTCTTTGACATACAACATTAGTGCAAAACCACAAATTAATAGTCAAGAGAAACAAAAAGCAGGAGGAGGATGGGCAGGAGTAGTTGAAGAGGAGGAGGAGGGGGAAGGAAGAGAGGAAGTTGAATAAGCTACTTTCACACAGCAGCAGAATAGGTTGTCAGTCCTGTATTTGGGAAATACCTCGTTCACACAGCAGCTTTCAGTTGTGTTTAGAATTCTGTCTATATGAATGTGCAACGGGAGTCAATTCGTATTCCAGTAACCATAGCGACAGTGACCGAGGTAATATGAAAGATGGAGACGTCCACAAAACTGAAAGTCTTATCTCTTTCTGAAAAGAGTCCAATTTACCCGTGAGTTCTTTCTTCCAACCTTTATTAACGACAGCAGCTTTTAAATTTGGGCAGAGAGCGGAGCATTTGAACACAAAACTGACGGAATCTAAAACTTTCAGACGACACGCAGCTCATTTATCAATTACTGTAAGTTACCGAAAACACACATGAAAACATGTAGCACGCGATAGACGTGCGTTTGTGTGGCAGAGCTGCTCTCTCTCTCTCTCAGTGAATGACATTGACAGACAACTGGTTGTCCAGTCCTGTTCCGTTCACACAGCACCTGTGTTCTGAGAATGCGGTTGTGAGTCCGGAAAATTTACAGGTGTGAGTCTGGTTACAGAATGCGGTTGTCACACCCGTATGAGGGAACTGTGTGTGAATGTAACTGTATGTAACTCAAATACAGGATTGACAACCGTATTCTGCTCCTGTGTAAACGTAGCCTAAGATGAAGGAGGAGGAGAAGAAGGAGGAGAGAATGAGATGGTGGTGGTTTAGGGGTGGTTGAAGGTGGAAGAAAAAGAGGAGGAGAGGGAGAAGAAGAAAGTGGAGGATGCAGAAGATTAAAAGGAGGAGAAAAAGAAGGTGGACAAGAAAAATGGAGGATGAGAAAAAAGTTAGGAGGAGGAGGAAGTAGTAGTAGTAGTAGTAACATAAGAAGGAAGTTTAGGAAGAGGGGGACAAGAAGAAGAAAGAGAGGAAGAATGAGAAGTGAGTTTAGTAAGAGGAGGAGGAGAAAAAGTATGAGAAGGAGGTTTAGGAAGCGGGTGAGAATAAGAAAGGGAAGGAGGTTTAGGGAGAGGAGGAGAAGTAAAAAGTAATAAAAGGAATGAGGTTTAGGGATAGGAGTGGAAGAAGAAAAATTAGGAGGAGGAGGAGAAGAGAATAGGAGAAATCAGTGGGAGGAGAATAAGTTGAATGAGGAAAAGGAGACAGAACAGATTAGAAGAAGAGAAGGAGACAAAAAGAGAAGAAGAAAAAGGAGGAGGAGACAGATAAGAAGAAGGGGTAGAGGAGGAGAAGAGAATGTTGGGGGGAATATCAATACAGCTGCTGCCTTGAAAGAAGAAGTAAAGCTGTGAAACACACCTGCAGCTTTCAGGTCCATCTGAGCCAAGTCTTTGGTTAGTTCACCGGTCCCCACTGCTGCTCCTTCTCCTTTTATATCTGGCACTGCGTTTCTGCGACCTGTACGATCACAGTTTATGAACTCGGAATATGACGTCTCAACGTCCATCATCTGCTCACAAACTGCCCTCTCATTACACCTGAAAAAAACAAAAAGAAGACAAAAACATTTCAGATGTTAAGAAAGAAAGCAAGCCAACAGTTGGACTAAAATCTCTTTTGAGTAACTTTGAGTATAATGAGCTCTGAAAAGGAAAATCCTAACACACAGAAAACCTGTGAATCTCTCAGTTCAGTAATGCCCATGACAGAACACGCTGGCTGATGAATTGGAGTAATTATTACTTCAGGGGCTCTATTTCAACACTAAAGTTAATAGATTCAGCCGCTGAACTCATTTCATGGCCCAATTATATAAGGGAGCCAAAAGCATTCATCCAACCCTAGATGCATTCGTCATTCTTTTCATGCTTGTTTATACTCAGAGATTCTTACGAGTATCAGTGCAAGCTTGCAAATGGAGACTTATTGGAACGCAAACAAGAGATAAAAACCCAAAGCCATCGATTAGACACTTTTTGGAGCTCATCAAACTGCTTTCAGGAAGGAGAGTCATGCTGAGAGAGGAAACCTCCCAGAGAAAGTATCCAAAACACATTAGCTGCTTGCTCACTAAGTGTCCCCTAAGTCAACATGAAAACCCCATTTACTTTAACCAGTGCTGGCGATAACGTCTCGAAAGTAAAGTAACAAACTCATACTACTCCTTACACCATAATATCCTAATGACTTTTTAAATAAATATTTAAAAGAATAACTATAATTTGAATGTTTTAAAATGTAATTTATTCCTGTGATGCAAAGATGACATTACTCCAGTGTCATATGATCCTTCCATGAATTTTTTGGTTTGGTGGTCATGAAATATTTCTTAATATCATCAGTGTTGAAAAGTTCAAAATAAATGTATTTGAAAACATATGCATACACATTACAAAACATTCGTTTTCGTTTTCATAATGTGTGTAATATGAAAAGTACCAATTTATTCTATCTCTGAAAGGTCTTCCCTTTTTCGTTTCATATCACCAATCAATTCAATCGTTTTGCGATTGATAAAATCATGTTCCTGTTATTGCATATCCTGTTTTGCTAAGAGATGCATCACATTGGGCTGCAACTCTGAATCTGTTCAGCTGGCCCATCTGAGGAGAAGAAGAAGGGATATTCCAAAGGAATGCGAGAGGGCAAGAGAAAGACGGCAAACACAAATAAATGTGATGCTCGAGGCCGAGGGGGAGGTAGTGAGGGAGAAAATTAGAGGGTATAAATCATAATGCTGGTCTTCACTGCTCATCCCTCCTTCCCCTCGAATCACCTCTCTCCATCCCTGTATTGCTCTTTTTCCTTTCTAACCCTCCTCTTTTTTCTCGTTCTTTTTATAGTTCTCTCTCCCTTTCTATTATTTTCGAACGCTCCAGTAGTGTTGAGCAAATCAGGGGTGTAAGAACAATCTGGAAAGTGGGAGGGACATTTGACTTGAAAAGTACTGATTATCTAGCAAAATGTGGGCAGTGATTTCTGCAAGCAATCTCCAAAAGCAATGGATGCCTGTGTCGGAACGTGTTGCGACAGAAGTTCACTTTTTTGAACATCACTTTTGTGAATCAAGGGGTCGGAGTCTGGCTGGTTTAATAAGTTTAGTAGATTACAAAAATAAATGTATAATAAAATGCTTTACAATGCAAGTTATTCTTTGTTTTTCTTTGTGCAGTTTAAATTGCATACACAGAAATTTACATGGTCATGACATAAAGATGTTGTTACCTTTTTAATATAATGTTCCCACAAATTAATGTCTTGTGGCCTCGACACATTACGTGTCAACGACAAAATTAATGTCCCGTCTCAGTCACCTGTCTCCACCTAGTGTCAAAACAATGCAATCGAGACAAACATTATTTGAAGCACCAGTAACTTTGCAGATTTGAATGTTCCGGCACTTTTTTAAAGGTTTGATGGACACGGGAAAATCATTTTCATTTAGAAATTAGATTGCATGGATGTTCACCTTCATGTCATCCAATATGTTCATGTTTTTCTTTTTTCAGTTGAACAGAAATGAAGGTTTTTGAGGAAAACATGACAGGATTTTTCCCCGTATAGTGGACTTGATGGTGGCCAACAGGTTGAAAATGCAAATTGCAGTTTCAGCGCAGCTTCAAAGGGCTCTACACAATTGCAGCCAAGGAATTAGGTATCTGACATGTTCTTGCACTAGCACTGCGATGCATGTCCATGACTTCATGCATTGCGTAGTCATATTGGAAAGGCCACGTATGATGTAGGCAGAAGTAGTACTGAACTCCATCTGAATTGTTTTTTAAACCTTGTTTGGAAAGGGCGTTTGATTTAGTATTTGCATGTTCACTTTTGTAAACACTGGGTTAATACTTCTGTATAAGTCATGTGTGACCTTACCAACGTAATGGGTGAAGTCAGCTAAAGTAAGATTTGCATTTGTAGTTAAAAAGTATGTTTTTGTTTTTTTCAGCTTTGAATAAAAGTGTCTGCTAAATCAATAAATGTAAGTGTGAAATGTGGTGCAAGATGATGGTTAAACAGCATATAATATTTATTTATTTTTTGGGGGAAAATGACCGTTTCACTAAGTAAGACCTATATTCCTTGCTGGGATCATGAAGAGCCCTTTGAAGCTGCACTGAAACTACAGTTTGGACCTTTGACCTCTCGTCTCTATTGAAGTCCACTATATGGAAAAAATCTTGGAATGTTTTCCTTTTCAACTGAAGAGAGAAAGGCAAGATCATCTTATCAAATACCACAATTTCATTTTTTTCCCAAAGCTATGAAGCCGTATTCTGATGCGCTCTGAAATTTAGCAAAAAAAAACCCTAAGGCACTCATGCACTCCACATGGCATTGGTGTACATTATTTGGCATCCTACTGAAGAGGATCTGCAGTGTTTTCCTCAGCTGTTTGCTATCATTATCACAGCTATCATAGCCTGCGCACATTCAACACTGGCCACTGTGTGTTTTATCAGGCTGAGTCATTACACATAAAGTCTGCCAGCACCAGCATGTCAGTTACCTGATATGCCCAACCTCATTGTCGGCCAGGACCTTGAGAAGTGTGAGCCAATTTCACCTTTATACAAACTTTGCTGATGTGTTCTCCAAATATCAACCTGTTTCTGCAGAATCTAATTACTAGCACTCCCATATTCTAGGTAATAGAGGAAGAGGTGTTTTTTTGTATCTGCTGACCCAAGTCAGCAAAAGGTCTGGCTCGGGTCACAGCAGCTGATAAAGATTTGGAACAGTGGCCTGCAGAGATCTCAACTTCCCAGAGAACAGGCAAACTGAAGAGAGTCATACAAAGTGCATGAGGCTTTTAAAAAGACTCTTCCCCCATAAAACACAAGCTGTGCTCTATTGAAAAAGTAAACATAATAATGTCTTACTTTCACAATAACTCAAACTCTTAACATCCCAAGTTGCTGCCTTTTTTCAACAGGTATAATAATAAGAAATGTTTCTTGAGCACCAAATCAGCAAATTAGAATGATTTCTAAAGGATCATGTGACACTGAAGACTGGAGCAATGATGCAGAAATTTCACCTTTGCATCACAAAAAGTAATTTTTTTTTTTAAATCCTCATTGAGTGCATAAAAACAACCTACAACTTTTGTACTTACTGTGTACATATCCATATATATTTATTTAATATTTATGCAACATTTTTTTACAGTATGCTTTACCATCTCTTTTCATTTCTCTGCTTTTAAGTGGCCAATATAAAGTGCTCTAGTCTGGGAATACTGAAGTAAAAGTTTCTATATTTAGTGAGTTTATCTGAGGCAACAGGGGGCTGTTTGCTTTGCTTGGCTCAAATGTCCAGTGTTCGGTTACTTTCCATTTACTCTCCCAAATTTCATTATAATAAAGTTACACTATGGGTCACTACAGGTAATTTGATACATTTTCCATGTGGCCCATCTGACTAAAACAAATCTTTTATTTGCTGATGGCATTACAAGTAGGAGGAAATGGGAGCCAACAGCAGCTGTAGGCAGCGTCAGAGGACAAACGACGCAGGTGTGCGCACAATATAAACATCTCACATACCAGAGGGAAAACAGCCTAGCTCACCCTCAGCCTTCAATCCTCACAGACAGCCTTACAAAAACACCAACTTGAGTGCTGACGCATTTATCATTTGCATGAGTTCTGCATCAGCAGCAGGCCTAAACAAATGACAAACCCAGGTTTAGTCTTTATTTAAATAAAAAAAAACAAAAAAAAAAAACAGCAAACCAGTGGAAGGAGTCTTGCTTCCACTCTTACTAGATGTTTCTGGATATGTCCTGTGTCTAAACAGTCTGCACAGCCCACTGGGTACATAAACTCATTGCTCATTTCCATATTTGGACAAATCATGAGATAGTAGGCCCCATCATGAGAATGAAATCCAGCTGACTAGATCTTTACTCAAAATAAGAGTCAACCACTGATCTATTGCCAGTAAAAAGATCGTTCTGTCAATAAATGAAAATTCTATCATTACTTCCTCAACCATTATTTGTTCAAATAATGTCATTATTTACTCAAACATTCGGTCAACATGTTGCCAAACCCATGTTTCTGAATTTATAATGAATGTTTTGGTCTACATTTTAAGAGATGAGCACTGGAGTATGGCAAGAACCACTGAAGTATAATAACAATAGTAACATATAATTAGATTTATTATAAGATTTAGGTTAAATCTGAACTTAATCTGCCATCTTTTTGGCACATTAATGAGTTCCTGAGAGAAATGAACAAATCATTATGTTGAGTCAATTCTTTTAAATGAATAGGTTGATCTAAACTGAAAATACAATTTCTTATTCGCTCATAAGCTGAACTGGTTCCATAGTTCCACAAAAGCTCTGGGATTTCATCACAAATCTCTAATATTTTGTTGAAAATGAACAAAGGTTTTAGTGGTTTGGAATTGCTCTAATATGTAGACGGTAAAGGTTAACCCAGGCCAATAATACTTGAGAGTCAAATAATACTCGAAAGAGTCAAATATGGTCCTTTGCAGCAACTCTGTGTATGTCCTTCAGAAATGATTTCCTCAGTTTATGAAGCCTGCATCCCACCACCTTGTTCTTAGAAAACACCATTTATGGCCCTTCGGTAAAATTATCTGTCTTAATTATCAACGTTACGGCTGTGATGGAAAGACATTCTAGACCACAAATAGCACAATTCACCAAAGAGGCAAAGACACTTCCATGAAAAGCAAAGTGCTCCGACAGAGACAGAGCGGTGCAGCTTAGGAATGCACACTCAAAAGGAAATAAAATGGTTCTGAGGTTAATATCATTATACCACACCACAAGCTAAATGTTTTATGGACAAATATGCTCATCTCCAATACGCCTGTGGCTTTCGAGTGTAGAAACACGAATGCATATTGAGTGAGTCTCTGGCACTCTCCAGTCCATCAAACCGGTCACAGGGTGTGTCAATATATGCCTTAGCAATTACATGCATGGTTTAAATACTTTTTGCTCATAACTGCTTGGCTTCCTCCATCAGTCCCTGGCTTGAAAGTGCATGTGGCCACTCCAAGTAAACCGTTCAGTCGATAAAGATCCTCTTCAGTATAGGCCGGAACTGGATGGTGAAGATGGGACCCTTGAGACAAAAGCCCTAACTCCTCAGCAGCAGGAGATGAACCGTAAAAGCAAGTTCACTCTAGACACTTGATCTTCACCCAGATCACCTGTGGACTGAAAGGCCGCCAATGGAACCCGTTTTCAGCCGTTGCATCAAACTAATCTCGTTAAACCTGCTGTAACATGAGCGCGGTCAATAATGGTCTCAGAGAGGATGAAAATGTTTCTTTGTTCTCCGTGTCACTGTGATGCTCTAATCATATAACGGCACAGTACAGTTGTGGGAGCCTTTTATTGCAGCCATGAATGCAGTGTGAATCAGTACACCTGCAAAGCAAATAGGTTTCATTTATAGCCCTCCATCCTTGCGGCTGTCGACCAATGAATGGGAGATCTTCTGAACAGAGTGTAACAGGAGCTCTTACTGATATTACGAACAAAGGCCTGGGAGCCCAGCGGTGGATACATGTCTACTGAGACAATTCTACTGGGACCCTCTGTGCCTCTGAGCGTAACGAAAACGTTATCTTTTGGTGGTTGCAATATGTCCAAACAAACAGCCTCAAATTAGAGGTCTGCGCGGGATCGTTTTTTTAGTCCTGCTCCAGCGAGGTTTTATTCCGCACCTGATCACTCCCGCTGTAGATTAAGTCTTTGTTCACCTGCTGCCCGCTTAGAATAATTTTCTACCCGACCCGACCGTTCCCGCTAAATTTAGATCTGGTTTCCAAAATCTCACATTTAAATTGGGCACTACCAAAACAGAACAGATAAAACTGTTGTGCAAGGATTGTATTTATTTTTATTCGTCTTGTCAAGATGCTTTTAACATTTATCTGTTATCATGGAAAATGTGTTGCAAAAATAAAAAAAATAAAAAATAAATGTATGTACAACATTGTAGCCTATATTTATCACATCGCGCAAAGGGTATTTTTTCCCTATTTGCGTCTATGACGCATGAAAAAGACTCCCATACATTAGACCTGCCTGATGTTTGTTTCCTAACATTAAACTGACCATTTTCTAATTCAAGCTGAACGTCCTTCAAGGACAGAGCATCTTCACTCTGCCATGTTGGTAAAGCCCACTCTGAGGACCGTTATGCAGATGATGCGCGCACAGACTGTGCAAATAAAATGCATGCGCAAAAAGCATTTTTGGTCCATGCTCTCAGTATGTGTAACAGTCGTGAGCACTGGCTGTACCTGTGCTCAATAAGAATGAGGAAATCACAGATATGCTGTTCTGAAAAAACATCGGGAACGCTATATTGTTAGACGGCCCGCTCCCGTTCAAATTACACCAGAGTTACTGACCGCTACCGCGTTTTATTCGGAAATTTATTCCTGCGCCCCAAGAAATCTGGTCGGGTCCCACGGCTCCCGCGGCACAGCTGCGGCAATGCAGACCTCTACCTCAAATTAAGTAATTTAACATTTGCCAAAGGAATAAACCTGCATTTTAAAAAAATGCAGCGGAATTTGCTAACAAGCCCTTCAGAATAAGCACAAATTAAAGTAATATTTTGTTTGTTTATCGCTTTAAGTTAAACTGTGAATCTCAGATTTTCAGGGTGCTCTCAGACTACTGGGCCCTATAGTGTACAAACAAAAACACACATTTAGATTTGGGAAGAAAGTATTAATAATTTAAATAATTAAATTTTAGTCCCTATTAATAATAATAATAATAATAATAATAATAAAAAATTAAATTAAATAAAAAAAAGTAAATGTGATCACTGTTGAAATTCATACTGAATTTGGTCGAACAAACAAATGAACAACTGAATAAATTGACTAACTAAATAAACAAAGAAGCAAATTAATGAACAAAAATAAAAAGTTACAATTGACCAAAAGAATGGGAAAAAAAAAAAAAACCTCACACACACGAAAGACCTCATAAATTAATAAATTAATAAATTAATTAAACAAAATGAAAAAAAAAAAACAACAACAAATGAATGAATTAATTAATTAATAAAAACAAACAAACTAACAATAATGACTGAACTACTGGGTAAACAATTGAATGAACAAATAAAAACTCATCTTTTTAAACTTGCCTTTTCTCTGTAAACTACTGTGTTGTATTGTTTGTTGGGTGTTGTGTAAAGTGTACGGTGTCCTTGAGTACATGAAAGGTGCCTATAAATAAAATGAATTATTATTATTATTATTATTATAAAAACTAACTAATAATGAAGAGAGTAAGCAAATGAATAAACAAAACCAAACAAACTATAATCTCACATGAATTAACTACCGAATAAACAAATGAAAACATAAAAAGGACAAAATAATAAATCAAACAAATGAAAATGAAATAAGAAGAAAAAAAAAAAAAAAGAAAGTAAATCAGTAATGAAACAAAATTACAGTAATACCTCTCAAAAGCCATTTTTGGCACCTTGTTAAATCATGTAGGCCTACCACCACAAGATGTACACCTCAACCTGTGATAAAACAACCAGACTAAAATATTTCTTCTAGCATTTGTTTGCTTATTATGGCACAAATATACCTAAGAAACACCCAGATGGGGCAAGTTTATGTGTAGAAAAGCCAACCTCCTTTTCATATTTCCATTAGACAGACATGCACATACTGCTGACTGCAGGAATTTCAGGCCTTTTAACAGGAATTTTAAGATGAAGGAGTCTGCTGATACTACATTTAAAGCTCCTGTTTTTGGCAAGAGAACAAAGTTTATTATAGCTCCCAAGGAATCAAGTAAGCTTGAAAAATGCCCCACATTCTGTCTTTATCAGGGAAGAATTTCTGGACACAGCGGAGCTGCATCTAATCAAGTTGAATAGACTCCAGCCTGTCTAAAGAAGCAAGCACATTTCGCTGCTCTTTAGATAAGTGCACCAACTCCAGCACTCCCGCTTACTCAGATGAGCCACAGCTCAACTCAACCAACACACACTTTGTGTTCACACGACGTAAGTGACTGGCCATTCAAGAAGGGGGGGGGGACACCCAAACAACCACTGAGAAAGCATTGTTTTTTTTGTTTTTTTTTGGCATTGGTAAATCTCACAATTCAATGTTCATTTGCTGTCGTCCCACATATCCTTCCTCCTTTTGAAGGGCGTTGCTTTGTGTGTTCACATCCATTTTTCCTCAAGCAACATCAAAAAAAAAGCCACTGACTGAATTTCCACACTGGATATATTATTCAGGACCAAGAACGGTCACCTTCTTCCACCGACCAAGCAATTCGTGCTATCATGACTTTTTAAATGCCAACTTTACAGTCCCCAAGCACTTCAGCTGCACTTTCACAGCCTCTTATCAGCATACTGTAACATTTCACGGCCCATGTTCAGCATCCCCTGGGAAAGGTTATGAGCCCACCGCGAGGGAACTTTGCTGGTACATTACACATCCACCGCAACTAAAATATAAGAGGAAGGATCTTTGATCACAATCTCCAGAGCAATTACTTTCAAAATCACCAAACAACACTAAAGCAAAATAGTGGTAATCAAAAACAAGTCATTAAGAAAATAAAAGAAAACAAACAAAAAAAAAAAAGATCTGAGCTTAAT
>JAUMHE010000080.1:10604718-10636167 GCA_032359235.1 Enteromius mattozi | reverse complement strand
TAAATAAATAAATATACAAAAAAACAACAGCATGCATTTTAATTAGTTATTTTAATCAGCTTTTTGTAGTTGCATTTAATTTTTAAGATACTCTCAGTCATAATTCAAATCCCATATGCATGAATCCATACAAATACGCAAATACTGGTTTTATGCTTATTAAATGTTGAAAATATTTATATTATGTGAAGGCATCACACCACAGGACTAAAGTAAACATGAGCATGAATAGTTCCACATTAACATCACAAATCTGAATAATAGTAGGAGGTAAACTCAGTTTTCCCAACTCACAAACCTTCAAAATGTCTAATTTGTCTTTACTTGATTAGCAAACTCTTCAACAAGAGATAATTTATTCGGAAATGGTTTTTCTAGCTCCCCAAGACTCAATAATTAGTGAAATCAAATAAATTTTTAAATAGACACAACGAGAAAGATGAACGTATATTTAAATTTAATTAGTATCTACATTGTTGATTAACACATTTCTGAATTTCCCAGTTTATAATTAGTGAAGTCATACCACAGGACGTTTATAAAATAAAATAATGTTCTTTGCGGTCAAGCAAATGTAAAAGAAAAAAGACCAGTGTTTTTCTACTGTATATAATGGCAACTACCCATAATTCAAATATTATGAAAGATATATGGCTCCATTTTAAAATTCTGTCAGCATATATCAGATGTCCAAAATCCTATAAGCAGTTTAATGCCAAACACAGATTGCACGCAAAACAAAATAGCTCCGAAATGTGTGATGGGCATATTGGTCACGGAGGTGGCATGAACACTGTGGAAAGCAAGAAGAGAATCTGCCAGGCCTGCAGTCATGCTACTTGTGGATGAGACTGCGGTGTCACACACACGTGACTCACTCTCATCTGTCCTCCTCTAATACCCAACGGGACCGGTGCCACTCTCTCCATGAGGATTTTACAGAGGATCAAGACGAGAATTGCAAAGCTAATGCAGAACGTTTGCGGTCAGGCGAAAGGGGAAGTTTTTCTCATGTCATCGAAACCCTTTCAGCTCCCTGGGCGCTGAGCGAAGAGCTGCTACTTTACAATCGAAAGATTTTCAAAGCCACTAAGAAGCAATTAACTGAAGATTTAGATGCGATAGCCAAATTGAGATTAAAGCCATTTTCTTGCACTGATGTGAGGAGGCTTTTAGTTCACAGGGCCCTTTAACAGAGTGTGTATTTGGTGTTATTTCATAAAAGAGTGTTAGCATTTAAAAAGGCTCGGGGAGATGAAGGTGTGTGACCACCACCTCTTTACTAATGCAGGAGTTGATGGGCTTCATTTCCCTGTGTGGCCTATCAGCCCTTTTGATATCAGAGCGAATATTAAATAATAATGAGAACACTGCAGGGAGACCGAGTCAAATGTTAGGGCAGTTTGAGCCCGCTGAACTTTAGAGTCAACACACAAAGACACAAATCCATCTTTAATATTTGCACAGCACCAACATCCAACACGGCCTTAACATTATTTGCCTGGCACAGGTGGACGCCTCAACGTATTTGCCTCATTATTTGAAAGAAACACCAACCTTCAAACTTCACAAAGATAAAGAGCAGTTGTGGTTTGTCTTGCTCTCTTACTTCAAATACAATTAATATCTATAATAAGCAGCATACCAACTCAAACTCTGCTGAAAATGCACGGCTATTCTCCCTAATGAAAGCACAGAAGAGTTTTACTTTGAGGGCAGAAAGGAAGAGGTCTCAATTAAGCAATCCTTTTTCTGTCTGCTAAAGGGTTTCCTCTTAGACCACTTTAGAGGAAGCAAAACTCGTATGTGTCCCTGAAAAATGGCACATACTTTTTCTACAGTTATGATGACATGCAAGCTCACATGATGCAGTCTGCAGTCAACCGTCACAGTCAATCACCCGGCCAGAAAATGAGCATTTGCTGAGAGAGTGAGAGAGTTCAAATCTCCATCTGAGCCAAGAGTATCAGATGTCGGAATCAATCCACTGTTTATTTGGCGGCATAATTACCACTTATTGTTTTTATGTGCCTCTTTCCCCAATTAAATTCACAGCATGGAGGCGAGAGAGGGAGGGTGCTAAAAGAGTTTAGGATTTCCCCATGAATCACACATCAGACTATGACAACAATGACTGAAGGGAGGAATCTTTGCTGAGTCATAAACAGGTGGTGGCGTTCAGAAGACGACAGCGGGAGTTTGTTTGACTGGGAATGTTGGAAAAGGATTAAAAATTAAAAGTTCTCCCAAAAATGATTTCATGGTTTGCTCATTCTCAAGTGAATTAAATCACTGTGAAAAACAAATGGAGGACAACTTTAGCATAGTTCAAGCTCAATTTGTACTTTTCTTTGGTTTTAATGAATCTTCTGACCAACTGTGATGTAACAAATTGGAATATACATGCATATTGAAATCATATGAATAGGATTTAATCGGTACTGCACAAGGGGTGATTTTCAATGCCTTCATTTCAGTCTGTTTGGTCTCAAACAATGCTACTGGCTTAAAATATAGAGTGGGCTAAAGTTATAAACAGGTAAAATCATCAGGCACAACACTGTACAAGAGTAACGTCTTTTGAATTGTTCCTAAAATTTAACGATCGGAGGTTTACAGCATTTTATGCACATGCAAGTTTTTTGCCTACAAACAATCAAAAAGTCACGCGCCTTCCGAAAATAATCACGCTGCTCTGAAAATGAATGGTTTGCACACAAATTACAGTACCTATCCAAACCGAATGCCACACACTGAAATATGCTCACTATCATCTGTACCCTGCTATTACATACTCCACAAACAGTAGCACAGAGACAATGTTAATGATAAACAAGATCCTCAAATGTAAAGAATCTATGTTCTGTCATTATTTACTCACCCACACATGGGTGATAACATTATGCTACATTATTTTATAATGAAATATTGAAAGTAGGTGTCAAATTATGTTTTTAAGAATTTACGCAGGTATTTGCCATATACATTTACATTTAGTCTTTTAGCAACATTGAAGTCTTCTAGGGCAAAATGATAGCTTTGCTTGAGGAACAGACTAGAATAAAATTCACTGAAAATCTTAAAATAAAAAAATTATTAAATGTCAGGAAAGTCTTATGGGTTATCAAGTTACTTTTGATTTAGCATTATTACCAGTAACTGTTACTTTAATGAAAAAATCCATGTGAAAAGCTTTTAAAACACTCATAATATATAAACATATATGGGAGGAAAAACACGTAAGGCATGAGGGCAAGTAAATAATGACAGAAAGTTCATTTTTGGCTGAACTATCCCTCTGAAGGGCAGGATATTGTCTCTTTGACAGGACCTCGTACACACATCCAGTTCTGCTCTTGCATTAAACAACACATGGCCTTAACAGGAAGCAGGTGGGACGTCTGTCCTTGTCGTTTATGTCCTTCTCCTGCACCCGAGGTCTGACTGCGAGAGAAAGAAAGGAGGACACAAAGAACCAGGAACACTGTACAAGTGAGCATCTGGTGTGCAGACAGACAAGAACTGAATACAGACATATTTATTATGCTTAATGTGAAAGTTCACCCAAAAAATGTTGCATTGGTCCCCACTGACTTCCAGGGCATGGACAAAAATGCTTCTTTAAAATATCTTCTATAGAAGGTCATATGGGTTTGGAATGACGTGAGGGTGAGTACATGATGAGTTTTCTCCATGCCAATGACACAAGTGTCCATTCAACAGTCAACCTCGGGGTTTGTGGGAAGTTTTGTCCTCACTGACAGCCTGAACAATATAAATGGACCCAGAAAATACTTTTTAAACAAAGGTACAGCCGTATTACAAAACTGTATTTGCAGGCCCAACAAAACACTAGGAGATAAACTGAACATCCTTGTGGTTAAACACCTCATATTATTCTATGATAGTTTTATCATTTAGTCACATGTAGGTGAGATCTTCCACCCAGTGCCCACAGCCACCAAACCCAGACAGCAATTAAAAAGGAAATGTCCTGGACAAGCAAACGAAGCTAAACAGCCGTTAAGACTTAAAGACCACCTGTCACTGTACGGTTCCTCTTTATGCTGCCCCTTACTTAACCCTTTTCTCACTTCCAATTATCAATACTTCAAGCTAACAACCATTATCCAAACTTATAGTCACAGTATACAGCTTCAATTACTTACCGAATGCACTCTGAACGCTAATGACATGGTGCTACAAAGCTCTCTGAGGACCTGCTGAATAAAGACAGTTTTATTTTAGTCCACACGAAAAACAGAAAGCGGCGTCCTCTGATCCTAGTGTTTATGAGAGAGCCTCCTCTCATTCTCTCTCTTTCTGTCTGCCTCTCTCTTTCTGCTTCCCATCTCTCTCTCTCTTTCTCCGCAGCAAACGGATCCCACACAGCTGCAGCACGCCTCTCTCCCACAGATCAGGGAGGATGTGGGCGTAAAGTGATTTGATTTGCTCCGAGTTGTGAAGAGAGGAAAAACAAGCCAAACATATCCTGAGAGAAGCTTTCAAATCTTGAATGACAGCCTAAATTAATCTGACCAACGGTTTTAGCCTGAGCTTGTATAAGTGCATGACAGCCACACTGACCATGTTTATATGGGCATAAAGTTTCAGAATAATATCAGAATGTGGTCATATGTCAATGATGTAAGCGCCATGTAAGCAGGTTAATGAGCCAATATTGCAATTATTTGAGCCAAGTGGAACGCAACTTCACAAAAATAAAATAAATAGGCTTATAATAACAACAATAATAATAATGTATTATTATTGCAAGCATATGCATTCCCCCCAAAAATAAATAAATATGTGCTATAAAGACACTGAAGAAGATTTAGAGCGAGGAGACTGATTCTTTTATTCAAACATTAAAAGAAATTAATAAACAAATAAACAGGCAAAAACACTGTACGAGTCTCTTCACCAACATTTTGCAATTCAATGTGCTCCTGTGTGGTGTCAAGGACATGAATGAGAATTAATGAGTTGATTAAATTTTCAATTTATTTTTACTAATTCAGCAGCGTAAAAGGCCAGAACAAGCAATATTGAAAAAAAAGAGCATGCATGTAATTTAATTTATTCAGAATATGCTGCTTACATAAACATAGAAAACTGCATGACAAGTGTTTTTCAGAACAAAGTGTTAACTAAAATATGGGAAATGACTAAAAGCACTAAAATAGAAATAATAAATAGAAATAAATGAAACCTAAACAGTACTTTATAATTTTATATATTATATATATATATATATATACACACACACATATACACACACACACAGAAAATATAAAAATAAAAGCTACTTCCAAATATTAGTAAAAAAAAACTTTGATAGTATATAAACAATGCTAGACTACCATAAGACTGATAAGGACCTCCACTGAAAAATTATAAGAGAACTGTGGATATAAATTCATATATTTTATATGAATTTCAAATGTCAAAGCCTGATTTACTCAGCAACAGCTGTGTAAATTCCTGCAAGATATATTAAGCTGTATGTATTTAATTGTATTGATACTATAAAGCTGTAAATTTCATGAGCAATAATAATCTGAACAGCCCTCCCAGCAGGCTATAACTGAGTCAAGAATTGCTTCCCAACAATAATGTTATAATATCAACAGCCTTGTTGATGAGGCCCTCAAGACACTATAGCACTGAAACTCAACCAAAGCACTTGTGCACACCAAATTATTTCGGGACAACAAATGCATTTTTGTGAAGCTTACGGGTCAAAAGCCCACACAAATAGCCTCTGCTTTGAGCCGGGTGATTTATACATTTAAATTCATGCATCAACAAAATTCACTACACCGACTAGCAAAACCTACATAAAAACAGAGATGAAAACAAATCAAAACAACCACAAAAGCCCTCGTGATACTGTGGCATGATAATGGCTCAAGTACTAATGCAAAACTCTTTCTGTAGACTGATCTGGACGTGGTCATGCAAATGAACTTTTCACTTAAAGCAAAGAGCCACGAGAGCACTAACCAAAGTGAGTGCTGCCAGCAGTGGATAATGCTTCTGCTATATCACAATGATAAATGATAATAGTCACAACACATCTTTGAGTACCACTACCTGCTATTTCATCAACATACTCTAGCAGAAGAAGCCAAGTGGATGATGACTTGCTGGAATAATCTCTTTTGACTCAGAGGTCCAAAACAGCAGTTGCTAGTGAAGTTGTTGGGCCATAGATAGAAAGTAGGACAACCAAGCTCATGAGAGCAGCAAAAGACACCAGCTGCACAGAACAAACTGACAGTTTAAGTCACATATCATAAAGTTCATTAAAACACCAATCTGTTTAATTCAGCCTAACGTCTATTGCACCATCAAATATTAACATCCACTCTGCAGAATTAGCTTCGGACGAATCGTCGGGATGCATTTACACAGATCACATGACTATGAAAAATTAAAAAGCCAATGACAATGAAGTGACTGTTTGAGATAGTTTCGCTTCAGATCGTTCATTGTTGACGTGCAGCTCATCAAAACGCCTCAGTGATTCAAGTTCATGCTGTCTTTGAGCTCAAGGGTCCTATGAATGTAGTGACCTAAACAACTGACTCCTCACAAGTCAAAGAACGAAAAACAGGCCATCTTGCATACTAAATGCGCAGATGAGCACAAACAGGTCACACACACACATACACTAAAATTGACTACATTTGATTTCTGAAATGTCTTTGGCACATCTTCAGGAGCATGCTGCCAGAGCACACCATCGTAATAAAAATTTCCACACATGATTGAACCACTGAAAGTGGCATAGCTGATGCCTTCATTGTTACTATATTACTGTTGAACTCATGGAAAACGCTCGTAAAGAGATAGTACACCCAAAAATGTTGTTCCAAAGCTCACCCAAACTTCATTCCAAAACTATTTTGAAATAAAGATGATATTTATTTATTTATTTATTTATTTATTTTTATCATTTATGCCCATCTATTAAGAGTTTCAGTATAACTTGCAAGCTTCAAAAACTACAAATAGTCATCTTAAAAAAATTCCATATGAATCTAGTGGTTTAACTCAATTGTTCTGAAGAGATATGATCACTTTATATAATTAATAGATTTTGTTTTGCCTTTTATTCATATATAAACACTGATCATCATACACATACACATCAAACATAGTCAATACCTTCTTTGGAATTTTTTTAGGGTTTGCTGGACTTTACAAATAGACATATTATTGATGAGAGGAAATGAATGAGATGAATGAAAGTGTGAGTAAATGATGACAGAATATCTTCAAAATATCTGAACTAACCCTTGAATGTCTTACTACCCTGCATGTCTAAACTTGTCAAGACACCCCAGAGAGTATAAAGGCTTTTGCAACAAAGGGGCAGTTAAAAATCTGATTGATGTTTTCCTTCAGTCATCTTTATTTTGTCAGGCAGAAAACAGTCCCAGTCACCATTCACTTGCATTATATGGAAAAAGAGTCTTTAAAAGGGTGACCAGGTTGTCAATTCCTTACATTTCGCCAAACGTCTCCTTTCGTGATCCACAGAATAAAGGCTGGAAGTAAACGAGGGTAGGCAAATTTTCATTTTAGGGCGAACAGTCCCTTTAAGGTTCCTGAATGAATGCACATTGGCAAACGTTGTGGTTTGCCTATAAAAGCAAAAACACTTCGGGAATTCTACTAGTAGACAGTTGCCAAGTAAAGAAAAACAACCCAGACCATTTTATTAAACCAACACCAACTACAGATTTAGATCAGAGAGCATTTAAATTTGTTGTGAATATTTTATGCAGACGTACAAATGCTGGAATTAAACCAAAGAAGCCCTTACATCACTACTCCTCCTTCATACTTGAAAGTCTGATACAAAGAAGCGTCACGAATCATCGCAAAATTCCAATTTAGCCACAATATTCCATCAGATATTCAGCAGCGTCCCCCAAAAAGTAACGCGTCAGTGTGTTCTGTTACATTTGTAACGCTTGTTGGTTTACTAGCGAAACTATATCGGCTGTAATCATCCATCATCACTGTAACAAGCACTAACCTCGATCCGCTTCACTTTCTTCCACTTGTTACTACGCCATTCACTCTTTGTCGGGATTCCCCTTCATTTCCTAAAGCTCTTCCCGCATCCCACACTCCGATTCAACGGGTTTTACTTGATCTTTTCGGAGATTCCTAGTCACATCCAACGCTCCACTGACAGTCTGCTGAACACAATGAGAACGAGGGATAGGGCTTTAAACAGCTGTTTCCAAAATGGAGTGATCCCACAGCCAATCACACTCCGTCTGCTCTCTTACCAATAACAGCACTTCGCTTTGTTCACGCGGAGCTGCTTGCGTGGAAAAAAATGTGCGCTGAGCAGTAACTTTGAGTAATCTTCATCTTAAAATGTTTGGTTTTAGGAAGATATATGAAAAGGAAGCGAGTTTCCAAGCTGCAGTACGTGACTGCGACTATACTCTCACAAAATTACCATGGTAACCAGTGTCCGCCAAAATACCATGCTACAGGGATTGTGTTTTTATTATGGAAATATTTTTATTATGAAAACTTAGCTACCACTGTCAGCAAAAATGAGCAAATTCAGCATTATAATTCCTTAAAATTCATTTATACTTTGAAGAAGATGCTAATGTGAAGTGTTTTACTATTTTTGGGGGGGATTTTATGGTATTTTGGGCCGGCGAGGACATTTTCCAGCTATATGAAGAAAGGAAGTGTGTTTGTGGATGAAGTTTCTGTCAGATGGTGAATGTCTCCATCTTCTGGTGAACTCCGTACTTACACAGCACTTCTTCAGCTAATCAAAAATAACTTCTTAAAGTTTGAAAATGAATCATCTTTATTGACTGTTTCACAAAATATTTAAATAAACTATGTCTACAATACTGACTTTAAACATAAGGCTTAAAAATAAGGCATAAAATGTGCTCAGTGAGACAAAAAATAAAATTACATCCCTTAAAACTTAAAATTAAACAGTTGTCTTTACAAGGTGTATACAACATTAAAGGTTAATATTCATCTGAACAATTTGGCAAATGACAATATACAAACACACATTGTGAATTAGCCACTCAACTTTAAAAATATTGTGTTGTTGATAGGTGTAATGAGCTAACTGACCTCAGCTTGATCTATGCTGTACCACTATCTGATGTCTAACCAATTTTAAAGTTTATCATGTAACTTATAATGACAACGGTATTGTGTGTACAAAAATGTAGCACACACGCACGAAAAGTAAAAGACATAAATAAGGGAAACAATATTTTAGAGCTGTCCACAAATTGGAAATAAACACGGTCATTATTTTATTCTCTGTATGATAAAATAATCTTTTGTAGTGAGGTTTTTAAATTTAAAAATGCACATTGTTATTGCTTTGGATATAAGTGACATGAGCCACTATCTCTGAATCTTTCATTTCATTAACCTTTCTAAATCCCTAATTTTCCCTTCACCGTAAATTAAGGCAAGCAATATTTGATTTGTGACATGAAATAAGAATGATGTAGTGCTGAGAATTACATTAGACATTTAAATACTTACTGTAACAAATACAGACACATATTAAAACCCAAAGATATGAGTATTCTGAAAATGATTTTGATCTGAATCATGTTTTTGAAACACATGGTAACCAGATTAAGTTAAAGCAATAAGATTATACCGCGCATCTAAAAAGCCGTCTGTACTAGATATTTGAAAGTCAGACTCATCCGGTGACCTGTCAATACATAGCTGGTCATAGCTAAACAAATGTTTCAAAAGAAGCCATCGCACACTACCCGGAGGTCAGTAACAATAATAAAGCTGGGAACGTAGATGTCTGAAGGAGTCCTCTCCATGTGCGCCAGCTTGCTCTCCATCAAACAGCATAGAGTCTGGCAGAACGACGCCCTCCAGAGGATCAGGCTGACAGAACTCCACCACAAACTCTTCCTCAGCTTCCAGAAGCGTTCTGGACCAGGCAGACATGTCAAGTCTTCCAGCCACCCCTCCATACTCTTGTGGCAGCACAGACTGAGGAATGACTCGATGGAGAGAGGCCAAGTCTGAACCATGCAGGACATACTGTTGGGAGAAGACAGGCCCTTGTTTCTAGTATTATTGTGTTAGAAATGTCTGTTTGTAAATATCAGGATACTTACCCTCTCTGCCATTTTCTCTTTCAGAAATGGCTTAATTATAGCAAAAATACCCTTGAAGATACGCGGTTCGTTTATAATGTTTACCGCCTTTATTCTGATTGGGAAACCATCCTGAAACACAAAAGAAGCAGTCAGGAATCAAAGACTTCATCGTAAATAATCTGTGGGCTACTTTTTCAATGTCTTACCTGAAGAATACCGACGACTTTCTTTGCCAAAAGCGGTCCTGGATTAGAGGCTTGAGAGAGGCCAACTCCTGTATAATCCACCAGGATAACAATTCCGTTCACTTGGGTTTCCTCAGGCTGAATCAGCTTCTCTAATGTCAAATAAATAGCCCGAATGTTGTCCACAAATGGGTAATCATTAGGCTTCCATTTACCTAGGAAAGCAAAAGACAAAAAAAGATGTTTGTTGTAAAATGTTTCTTTGCATCTTAATTATAACATGTTCGTGTGTACAGATAAATAATTCATATCAAAAAATGCAATATTTTAAAAAAAAAGAAAGAAAAGGAGCATTCTGGTTAAATTGAGGCACAGTTCCAAAAGGCTTTAACGTGTGATAATTCGAATCATGAATTTCTGAGGATTTGCTAAAAAAAACCTGTTGTACAGAATCTTCTACATCTTCACAATATTCCATATGTTTTAGTAAATAAAAACCATTTTAGCATAATTCTAAAAACATCCACCTTCAGGTCTTGGTATTTTTATGACATATGAATGACTTTTATATTGTAATATTTTAAGATGAACATTTTCTGGACTTAAGCAACTTAGGTTTACTGGATTACCCATACATTATCTTTTTAGACAAATCATTTTGCATTATGTTTTGTACCCTGAAATGAAAAATACAAAGCTTTGATAATGAAACTACTTAATATAATCTTTAAAAGACATTATTGGGAGATACAGAATGACAACTGAAGGGTATATGAACTATAGACGGTTTCATAGGGCGCACGTGCCTGGACCTAAGTTAACTTCCGGTCTGTGTTTGTTTATTGGTCTAGTTAATGTCGCCGGCTACAAACGCAGCTAATTATGAGTAATGAAGTTGGTCTTTTGTTGTTGTGGTTATTGTGCTGTGGGATGTGTTTCCCATACATTTTTGCCACGATATTAAAACTGACCGATTGTCCAAAAGGCTTCATTGAATAAACATGAGCACGTAACGTTAATGCACGTTTTAAAATCAAACCGAGGCGTGGGTGTTTTTATATCACTGTATTTCTGAAGGAAGAAAATGTCATTTTCATTTTATCTTGCACAAGGCAGCGTTTGTAAGCTCAGAGCTGCTTGTCTACAGCCGTTACCGTGGAAACCTCTCGTTTCTCGCGCTTCAAGCACCTCTGGCAGAGAATGAGATTGCATTTTTAATAAATCCGTCTGGGTTACGCAGCGATTTTCGCTTGTTATCAAAAAATAATCTACCCTAGAAGGTCTTAGCAGCTGTTATTGATTCTATTTGAACATCTACCGGAAGTTAAGTTAGAGCCACAAAAGCACGCATGCGCAGTAACGTTTGTTTATGTTGTCATTGAAACAGTCTATACGCTATACTATTATATCTCATTGATTAGCTATCAGAATTTCATCTTTCTTTTTTTGCCATATAAATATCAGCCATACCAAATTGCATGTTTTTGCCCATTTTGCCTCATAACATTGAGGTGCTTCTTGAGCGTGAGCTCCATTTTATCACTATATCATACTATAAGAGACAATAAACTCTTCCATTTCAAAAGATACATTTTTTTTTCTGATTATTATGTCTCATGTCAGGTTTCACATAGTTATTGTTTTATTATTCATTAATCTAACCAAATGATTTGGATTTCATGTCTGATTAGGTCTTAAGCATTACCTGGTCGTAGACACAGTATGTAACGTCCATGAGGGTCTGGTCTGGGCAGGACAGTGAGAAAACCCAGATCTAGGACGTGCTTCACTGTGGAGGGCTTCAGGTCCTGAAACACCTCAGGCCAGGCTCTCCGGCTGGCATGATAATTCAAGAGCAGCTGAAGGGCCCGGTCATAATCAAACTTTCTGGCCCTGAGGAAACGCAGCAGGAATGCATCGTCTAACCTTGTCCTCAGATTGGGGTGGTCTTTTAGTATCATATCTCGTAATGCCTGGACATCCCGGAGCCTCCATTCGGGCTTCTCCTGGAGCTCTTCCCGTGCCTTGGCCACTAGTTCAGGAGTCAGGGTGCAGGCGTAGATGGGTGGGGGAGGAGCTGGGAAGCCTACACCCCTTGGTGGGCCAAGATCAATGTGACCATTTTGGTCCGCCATGGGCTATTGCAATATTGTGTATAGAAATCTCATTAAATATAAAATAGTGTAAATGACAGACATAGAGCAGTTTATGGGCAATTGTTAATAAAGAAAATGGACAATATGTAGGTCAGCACAATCGAAAGAAGTGGGTACACAGTGGGTGCAATTTTAGCAAATTTTAAACAATGTCTCAAAATAATACAATAAAGAAATACAATAGAACATTTACAGTAAATAAGGAATAAATAAGCATTTTTTATGTTGATTCAGCTTAAAAATAATTTACTGTACTGTACTAGGTAGTTCAGAAGTATTTACAATTCCCTTCAATACACTAGTGTGAAAATCAATAATGTTTGTTGGTAAATGCTAGATTTTTGCTGGTTAATACTTATACAGTGACAATGTGCTTCTTTCTGGTGACCAATAAATTATTATTGGTCTTATTTTCTACAGTATTTTCTAAATAAGATATTTTATGAAAAACGATTGTAGTTGGACTTATATGCTTAAACATTAACTGCACTATCACAGGAATAAGAAAAAAAACATTAATATCTGATGTCAGAACCATAGATAAATCAATATATCATCTTGGCGCTTCTGTAGTGCTCATAAATTACAGTAATAATTACATATATGAAAGCCGTTTGGTATTCTAAAATGCTAAATGTTTACATTTATCCTAATAGATTCGGTTTCCCCAACGTTTAAAAGCCGTTTTCCCTTCGCCTGAAACTAAACAGAAATCAAACAGGGAATATAATAACGAACCTACCTAAGAAATCCGCAATCAGTTCCGTGTACAGGGTGAAGCCGTTCTACCATTGGTCATTCTGCATCATGTGATGTATGACGAAAGACACGTTTATTCTGCCTGTTTCCTTTAAAGCTGAAGAGTGTAATTTTCCGATATAAAACCGTGCGATATCCCAATTAATATGCAGAGGCAATTATAAACAAGGAGTTTGTAGACTAATTTACCGTAAAATGTAAACTCTTGAGTCTATGTAGGGTATCAAAACTTTTGCTCGGATTGTTTGAGCATCCATACAGCGCAACATTGGCTCAACCAATGGGAAGGGTTTTGAGGCGGCACTATGTGTTTTTTTGACCAATTACAGCAGACACAGCAAGTGTTCGGGGCAGAAGTGGTTCGGGTAACAGGTAAGGCAAGAGGGTACAGGTAAGGGGGTATTTTTGCATTAAGCAAAAGTGGCGTTGGTTTAGGTTATAAATATCGACTTTATATGCTATTAATAGGCCTCCTTGTTACATTCTGCCCCTTCCAAGTACCCTAGGTGTTCGAAACATATTACATGTTATTATATAAAAAATGGTGAATTAGGCTACATCTTGACACCAGGTTTATTGAATTATAAATGTGATTAACGTGAGGTTCATTCAGTAAGTGTCACATCTGATTATATCATTCTTGACAAAGATTTCTTAACAGAAACTATCAGTAAAGGCGCCTGCTTTATGAATTGTTTTATTGTCTGTTATCAGTGTTGAGAAGCACACACCCCCAGCACTAAAAATCCTTGACCATTCTCTGCCACGTACACCTACTTTTATCATCTTGTTTTGAAGCAGGTTTTACGGCTGGAGAGGATTATGAGCCTAAAAATTTCTTCTGAAAAAATTGGGAAGGAAGTATTGTATGCATGATAACTTAATAATTTAGGTGCCTGCTGAAAAAAATAAAAAATAAATAAATAATCTTAAAAACTCGTTATTAGGCTATAGCAGCTTGTGTGACCTAAAGATAAGATTCAACAAGATAACTATAGAGATATGAATGGAAAGAAACAACAGCACACTTTTATGTAAAAATATAGCCTTGACATTTAATATCAGTTCACATTGCAAGTTTGAAATTACTCTTCTCCCTGAAGGCAGTCATTGTAAATTGGCAGTAAATGACCAATAAGTAAAACTATAAATGAGCGTGACATTCTCTTACTGTATGTATACATACACATCACTATATAGTTCCAGTTAAGGGGTTGAACAGGAGATAAAAATGTTTTTAATCCTAAAATCATGACATAAAATAGACTAAATCCATTTATGAAAAAGGAAATCATTATATTTACAATTGTAGTATGGCACAAACAGAAAAATATGAAATGCACATACTCTTAGCATACATAAAATAATTACCAGCATTTTGGTAAATAACAATATTTCCAAGGCACAAAATGTTATGTATTCTACCAGGCTACTGTAAAAGTAATATAAGAGCCAGAAGCAAGCTGTTAAAATACTGTACAATAAAACAAACAACTGATCACATTCAGGCCTGCTGTAACATTTATGGAATTTCTCTCCTTGAAAGAAGAATAAAACTTGCATAGCCTTTGTATAATATGGTCCTTTCTGACATTTTGAATTCTGTAGTATAAATATGCACCACTAGTTCGTTCTATAACATACATACATACAGCAAACAAATGAGATATATATATATATATATATATATATATTTAAAGTGTGATTGTTGCACACCTTTATACTCAATTATTTTGGTCTAAAGTTCTTAAAATAGGAAATTCTGAACAATTTCACAGTGTCCTAAAAACCGTAAAGTTAACAGCTAGTGAATAAAAATGTCAGTGTTACCGTGTCCAGATGCCTATGAGAATGAATTGTCACACTTAGCACAGCCTATTCATAGTACCAAGTTAAATAACTTGATCTGCATTTCTCTGTGCACTCAGATGGCCTCTTGTTTGGTGATGGTTGGTTGTGGGATGGAGCTTGGCTGCTTGGGCACTGTGGCTATAACCCCCGGTGCCATTTTGTAATGATCAGAGCCTGAGGCCGTCGGGGGAGATGGGATTGGAGTTTCCGGAGTGGCTGTTTGAGAAAAAAAAGGGGGACACATTAAATCAAGGGTTCACATAGGGGTATTATGGAACCTTAAATAAACATAATTTGCATAGCATGATAACATGCGAAAGAAAGAAACCATTGGTTGACACGAAATAAGCATGCTTATGAAATTTCTGATGGCATTAGGCTAGAAAAGCATTACAGTAGCCTTCTTTGACAAAATAATCCTGATTAGTTTCTACAATTTTGGCAGGGATTACTTCAACAAGCCTGTTTGTCTCTGACTACCTGGCTTTCACATTTTAAGGTCCTAGACATTTTCTGTTAGGTCTTCCTTCATAAAAAAATTTTTCACTCAGTTCAAGAAGATAGAGTTACTTACACATCTGGCCATTGTGAATTGGAGTGGCCATGTTTGTGGTGACTATGACATTGTTACTGAGGTGCTCCTGGACCAGATGTGGGTGTAGAGAATGATGGGCATGAGGAGCTTCATTAGCAGAACCTGACAGAAAAAGAGTCTCCTTAACAAATCTGAATCAAGGAGGAACTTGTTTTTTCAGTCTATGTAGAGCAGATTATTAAGAGACCGGTAGTTCTAGGCTGCCTTTTTATCTTTTATAACAAGTTGTTCCTGTTGTTACCAGATGTTTATCATGCATCTCGGATATTGCAGCTTTTGACAGCTATCCAAAGTTAAGTGTCATTCATACACAGTGCTGTGCCACAATTGTCTGATAACCATGACTTTGCACTTTTCTACAAAGTTTTATTTCATTAACAGAAATCAGTTACCTCCCAGAAGCATCTCTTGTAGCAGATTGTCTATCTTCGCCATTCCAAACAATTTAACAAATTGGATCTGCTCGATCATTTGCCAGGTGATACTCTGTAGCGTTGGCAACAGAAGTAGCAGCTCGCCGAACCGTCCTCGCGAATCGTACTGCCGGTCATTTATGTAGTCCTCCAAACTAACTTGAACTTGGTATCGCATGCGTTTGATCTTGCTTGGGTCACTTAAACCTTTTGCATCTACATGAATAGAGAAAGACCAACACATTAGATCAGTTTGAAAACTCACTATTCTGCTGTTTTTTTTGTCTCTCTTTTTAGGAAAATGCAATTACCTGGATCGAAAAATACAATGGCCTTCAAACAGGCATATTCATTGTCATCGATCTGGAGATCCTGGAAGGGAAGGACTAACTCGTCAAGGATCCTTACAGCTACGCGGCTCACCTCCAATTCGGGGCAATTTCGTGGAATTATATGATCATTACCTGAGAGAATCATGGAAAATTGTGAGGTAAAACATTAGTAAAATAGCTTGAGACCAGAAGACTGTCATATCCACATTTCCAATGTATCTTGCTTAAAAACTTACCTAATAGTAAAATGTCCTTATACAGCATGGAGCGTTTGGCAGCTCCTAGCAGGAGATGTTCTCCAGCGTGAGCTCGCAGTAAAGCCACCTGACGCAAATGAGCAAGCATTTGTTTGGTTAGAGTCATTTTTATAACCATAAGAGCTCTTTTTATTACTGAGGAAGTACTTAATGGAGATATATTTTAAATAGTTATAAAGGCAAAATTAAGATCACGCCTGTATCCGTATGTGTGTTTTCACGTGCATGTTTGTGTGAGAAGATGCAGTTTGAGGCGCTCTCACCCACAGCTAAAACACTGATCAGTTATCATGCCTCAGTGCACAGCATGTTAATGATTATGAATGTCTCAAGAAGAGATGTGACTTTCAACCCAGCTCATCATATTCTAACCTGAGCCATCTGAATACATTAACCACCCAAATTAAGGATCTCTGATCTTTTTTCCGACTGATCCAAAAATATGAGCCAACTGGCATTAATATCTATGAAATATCTCTCTTTCTCTATATATAGTGGGATTACATTTTCAGCTAAATAAGAGGTGCTTACCTCTTAATAAGAGGGATCTTACCTGATCATCCAGGGGAAGGTCACAGAAGGCTGGGATGTATTTAGCCCATTCAACCAGCACCAGCAGCTGCTGTTTCATAGACTCGCACACATCCGTTATAGTGGCTACCTTCTTCGTTCTGATGTCGCCATTCAAGATAGGACCAGGTGAGGAGATCTGTGCAGTAACATTTGGGAGAATTTTAGATTTACAAATGTCATTTCTGTGCCTCAAGCTGTGGCATTGCCAGTGAAATTGCAGAAATATTTCCAAACAGGTTTCCTAAACAATCTCCTGGTCTACCATTGGTCAGATAGTCGTGCCCCAAACCCATGCTATTGGTTGAGCATGTGTTGCTATGCAGTTCTGATTGGGATGCTCAAACAAACAAGGCAATGTTTTGATAGATGTGCCACAGTGTTTACACTTTTTCAGAGGAATCAGCCTACAGATGTAGTCTCTTTATGTTAAATTGGGTTAAGAGAACATATTTTACACATTTGAACCTAGATTTGAATCGCACTGTGTACCTGTCTAGAAAGGACATCCGCCTGAATGAGTGCGTTTATGGAGGGTAAGCTGCTGTCTTCATAGCTGGACCTTCTGGTGCTAATCCTGTCTCTTTCATTCTGCACAGCTGAGAATGAGAGGAACACTTTTAATCAGCAAATTAACTTTCAGTTTATTACAAATACACATAAAAGGTTTATTTTGACCAAAATCAGCTCTGATTAAACCACTGAAATATACTCTTTCATTATCAGTAGCAGTGAACCAGTTCTTACAACCAGTTGAGATAGCAGACATGAGGGATATTAGCTGACTTTGTGAGAGGGGGGGAGTCCTCAAGGTTGCGCTTTTTTATCAGTGTGCAGTTATGATGGCTCTAAACTGTTTGTTCAGCATAAACCAGACATAGACCTCAGTGCATTGTTGAGTGAACATTAACAAAATGTCTCTCGCTAACTCTTTCCCTCATGTTGCAACATCTCTCATTTGCGCCACCTCATCCCCTAACCTTCCACACAGGGCAGGGGGATTTAATCTGTTTTTTTTTTTTGTTTTTTTTTAACTTTTTTTAACAGCATTATGTGAAGGAAATCTAACAGCATGAGCAAGTACCTTCCTTCTTCATCCCAGCTCGAAAACATTTCTTTAGTCTGCAGTACCGACACTGATTTCTCTTGTCTTTGTCCACAATGCACTGTCTGTTAAATCTGTATGGAAGCATTAAGAAGGTTTACTTTGACATTGGATAAATTGGATGGAAACATGTTTTTTATGCAGAATTGTGGCATAGATTTAGCCGAAATGTAGGTTTCTGACCTGCAGGAATACATGTGGTTTTTGCGTACGCTGCGTCTGAAGAACCCCTTGCATCCGTCACAGCTGGAGGCCCCGTAGTGCTTTCCTGTGGCCCGGTCCCCACAGATGGCACATAGGGTGCCGGCCCCTAAGTGATTGGCAACATTCATGTTGGCACTCTCAGCTGGTGAGGAGTCTGAAATCATGGAGAATCTTAAATTTAGTGTCACAAGTGATTTTAATTTTCTGTTTTTAACTATTCTTTTCAAGCCATAAAAAATGATGTGAGAAAGAAGAGCTGCTTGAAATCCACGAGTCAATTATTACATCTCATTCAGAAAAAAATAAGTTTTTCACAGCGTTATATGTTTATACTTCTGAATGAGACTTAATATCAGGGTTGTAGATTGAACCAGTCAGACTCCTGATTCCAGACCAATCAGAGTTAAAGTAAATAGGGGAAAGGTCATGGGGTGAAAAATACTCTCAAAAAGACATTTTTATAGCTAAATCAATTGGCAGTGAATCGTCATAATGAACATGAGCTGGAAAGGGCTGTTTGCTAAGTAATCCAGAAGTGATTAGTGCTAAACACAAAAGCTACAAGAAGATCATCTTAGATTATCTGAACTCTAATTAGTGTGCTTGATGACCTATTTTAACTAATTTAACAAAAGAAAAAGTAATGTGTCATTCTTATGGGTCAGTTTGATTTGAAAAGATTTTGACTATAGTGATTTAATGATTTCTAAAGATGTGTGAAATGTTTTTTTTTTATTATTATTACTATATTAGATGTAATCGAAGATAATTACATTAAAACCTGAGCAATGATCAAAGGCAAAAGGTTGTTAAATGGCTCATCAGTGTAAGTGGTTATTTGGTGATTATAGGGATGTAGAATAATTTGTGATTTCCCCTAAACTGTTGTGCTTAAATACACAATTTGATTTAAAATTGTTAAAATGTATTTATATATTTAAATATACTATTGAATAAACACCCTCTACAATGAATGACAATTTAACGTCACTATTTGGGTCAGTCAAAAAAATAAAAAAATAAAATAAAATCACATTTTACTTTCAAATGTCAATCTAACTCAAATGTAAACATTTTATAAATTGGACTCTTACTGCTTAAATTAAATATAACTTTACCATACATATTAGATTACTTAGCCAGGTCGATACTGGTTGGATATCAATTTGTTGCACAAAACCTATATGGGAGACTTAGCTGCGAAACATTTACATGACACCCTCTTTGCTCAGTAATCATTCATCCTGGTGTCAAACTTCTCTTGAAATACTATCCAAACAAGTCATTTTATCCCAAGCCGACTGCATGAGAACAAGCAAGAAGAGACGAAGGAACCTCTTCTCCTTGTAGAGTACCATGTCTGCAGGACAGAGCATGCTGTGCTTCTTATCTTCCTCTGAAAAATTCATTTTGTATTGGCTTTTACAATCAGTATTGGGTGTTCTGTGCAAAAGGTTACGAACTTGCCAATTGGCACTTAACTATAAGCCTATCAACCCTGTTAAACATCTGCCTCCCACGCTTGACCGTATACTATATACTAGCCTATATAAGTCACTAAAGGTCTCAAAGTTCACCACGGGTCTGAGCAGATGACTCACCTGTGCTCATCGCAAGCACTTGCATGTTCTCAAACTCCAGGGTGGTGTAGGCTGGGTCCAAGGCCTCGCTATAGTCTGCCATCTCCATGTCTACTAGTGGTTTGGACAAACGCATTCTCAGCTACCTGATGCTGGGGGGAAAGACTTGTCCTCTCCACAGCGTTTGGACACCCCCTCAAAGGCCAAGCCCCTCCTCTCGGAGGGGTAGACACCTCTGAGTGACATGGGCCATGTCCTCAAGGGCAAAGATGAGGCTTGCTGTGATTGACAGTCCGGGCCTCCTCCCAGGGCACGGCCCCATTCTGAAGTGGGATGGCTCTTATGTTAATGATTAAAGTGCTAAATCAGAGTTGTTTTTTTCAGAGACAGAGACAAACATGGGCTTTTACTGTTTTATTTTTTGTCTCACTGCCCTAAATTTACTCCTAGAAAAACATAGCCATCTCTGCTTTCTATCTCAGTTCCCCAACAAGGGCTTTAGGGGTCAATAAAGATGACTGCCTGGGTCTTGACACATATTAGACAGTATGAAAAAATAAATCTAATGTATAAGATTGGAAGTAAGTGGTCCACATTTCAACGTGCAAATTACGTGTTTGCTAAATCTCTGGTAATTCTAGCACAATAAACAACAGCAATAACTCACACAGAGTGAAATTTGTGGTCTTTATGTAAAAGAGCTCATTGTTCTGTTGAACTTTCTGCATGTGCACGTGATGCACAACTCCATTCCTGTTGTACATTAGAGATTGTTTACTTCTCATCAAACCTGTGCTAAACCAGCATTTGCAAGGCAGTAAGATATCTAGGGGAATTTGTAATAAAACACTGACAGCTGTGTTGCCAGAAATTGACTGTAAAATAACGTTTCTGGACATTTTAATGCCATATCTCAATAAAATATTAATATGCACTGCAGTTCAAAGGTTTGGGATTAATATGATTTTGAATGTTTTTTTAAAGAAGTCTCTTATGCTCATCAAGGCAGTATTTATTTGATCAGAAATATAGGAAAACAGTAACGTTGTGAATTATTATTGCAATTTTTAATATTGGTTTCATATATTAATATAATTTAAAATCTAATTTCAAATTTTTTATCCATTTAACACATCCTTGTGACATAAACGTATTAGTTTCTTTACAAATTAAGAAAATATTTACTTATTTGCCAATGAATCAAAAAGTATCAAAGGTCCCAAAAATAAGCAGTACAACACTGATTATAAATCAGGATCTGAAGGATCATGTGACACTGACGACTGGCGTAATGATGCTAAAATTATACTATAATTATATTTTAAAGTATAGAAAACTGTTATATCAAAATACAATATTTCACAAAATTAAAGTTTTTCTGTATTTTTGATTAAATAAATGCAGCCTTAATAAGCACAAGGAACATCTTCAAAAAACAATAAAAATCTTAATGATCCTAAACTTTTGAACCGTACTGTATGCATAGTAAAAATAGGTAGTTAGTAGTTAAATTAATAGTCAATAAATACATTTCATCTATTTGTATTTATTTTACTGTAACTTGTATCACAATTCATACTTTTTTTTTCTTTTCTGGGCATTTTACAGTAGAATTGCATGTATTGTGCTGTTAAATCAATGAACACAGTAAGGTTTTTATTATTTTACGTTACTATATTATTTTATTCCTTTCCTATTAAAATTTCAAACATTTTTAAGGTTTGGTCACATCTGTTATTATCTCCATATATTGACATTCAAGACTTGCCATTCAAACTACTCTTAAAAATAAAGCTTCTTTATTGCCATCTATAGTTCCATGAAAAACCATGAAAATTCATGGAAGCTTCCCATTGCAAAAAGGGTTGCTTAGATTATTAAAATGTTCTGCACACAAAAATATTTGAGGAATCCAAAATGATTCCTTGAATGGCTTTGCTGTGAAACCCCCCTGGAATCATTTAGTTTTCATATTGTACATATCTGTACATATTGTAATGTCAAAGTTGTAGAACAATTGATGTTTTCCCAACTCTTTTGGGAGAGGATAAAACTATTTGTTACTCAAACAGGAAAATTTGATGTAACAATTGCGCAAGTACTAACTTCAAGTACATAAGTATCAGGGCCAGTGCAAACAGGGGCAAGTATGTATATTTGAAGAGTAGAAAGCAACAGAACAAACCATGGGTCATCGTTCCTTAGTTCAGAGCCAGTAAAATCCACCTGCCTATATAGAGAATATAGAGCTACTTTGGCTATACTTTCAGTGGAGCAACCTAGATTCTTGCTGTTTAAATCAAGTTTGTTTTAGATCCTTTATTGCTGTAATTGGTGTGTCACAGTAGTGTTCTGTGTTTGTTTTATGTTTAAATGAAATTACTAAATTTAATGAGAACGTGGGATTATATATTTTATGTTGAGCTTGCTAAAACACCCCAGACATTGTTTATTATCTATAAATGGCAGATCCCACCTGACCATCTCTGTGGACTAAAAGTGCTGAGCTGGTTTTAAACTGGCTGGAAAACACCTAAACTCACAAGATAGCTGGTTTTGAATACATTAGACACTTGCATATTCATAGAGATATAAAAAGACATATAAAAAGTGAATTATATTAACTAGAAGAAGTGTCTGTATGGTTGTGTCTTGCCTAAAGCCTTGACTCGTGCATCTCAAAATAAATCTGATAAAGTCTTTGCAGACTTTTTAGTTTAGGAAGACTAATTAGTCTTCCTTATTTCTGTACAAGATGACTTCACTTCTCCAGTAATTAACCTGAGTAATGACAATCAGTGTACAGGAATGACTCAGTGGACAAATCTTATCTGAGTCACCATTAAATTCCTTATCGCAGCACAAATCTCCATGTTTCTGTTAACTAAGGAATGACATCTATAAAGTATAAGCTGTAAAGTTATGACCCTTTCTCACATGCACCTCAGCGATCAGAGCAGGCGGGCATAGATAACTACATTAGATCATTACCTCACATGAGCAAAAGCCTCTTGGTGTACAAACCTATTTAACAGATACACATCTGCAGGATGTGCTGATGTGGAGTAAGAAAACAGTTGGTTTAGCTATGTATTCATTAACTGGTATTTGTGTGTCACTTATGGACTTTTAATAACATGACAGGCCATAGCTGTCAATTAATTTTTTTATTTGAATTTTGAGTAAAATATTTATGGATAATTCTATTTAATTGATCTCAAGCTTTATAGTAATGTAAAACACTGTTTACATGTTTTTATTTTGATTTATTTATTTATTTGCTTTTATGAACACTTATTCATTGACAGTCTGAAGGGAAGATTTGTTTTTGTACTTTAGTTACTTTAGTAAAGTTATACACTTTCCCTCTTACATAATTTAATCTGTTTTCCACTAACTAAGGCAATGAATTATCAAACACTGGCATTATTGTTTTTAATTAATAACATTCAATCACTTTTGAATTCTTTATTTTATTTTATTTTTGCTTTTATGACTGAATATTAATTGACCGTCTAACACTTTCCCTCTTATGCAGTTAAATTTCATTTATATTATATTAACAATAATATATTTTTAATTAATTATCAAATTGATTTGAAAATTCTGTTTTGTACCAACTAATCTCTGAGACGATGAATTATTAAACACTTAGTTAAAAATGTTCAGTCACTCCCATTATACTTTTGAATGTTTATATTATTATATATTTATTTTATTTTATTTTGACCACTAATTAATTGACAGACTGAATTGAACAAAACAGTTACTTGCACTTTTTTTATTGGTGTGCATTTTTAATTACTAATTCAAATTTTATAGTATTAATCTTCATGTTGACTAAATCTATGTTTGGCACCAAAACCAACATGCAAAGAATTATCAGCACTGTCCTTGCTGTCGTCAACACAACTGTAATAATTTTGCATGGTTTTCATATTTTTGCACAATCCCGCCACTCATTTCTCCTCCTGTTATTTCCGCACCTGTTCCTTACTCTATCAGCGATGACACAAAGCGAACCAGTACAACAAATTCAAAGTAACTCTATCACTATCTGAAAATAACACGCATCAAACGGTCAAAATATTCCACCATTATCTGATCAGTGTTGCAAGACGGACGTTTGCATGCGCACTGCGGCGTGGTGCAATCGTACTTTGAGTCTCATCACAAAAGACAATATGACATAGCACTTGTCCTGCCCTGATCGTCTTCTCTGTGTGATATGAGGCAGCGATGTCATGTCCTATAATCAGTCACCCATACCGCCTGCCTGGGGCTAAAAGTCAGAAGGTTGATGTAACTCCTCTGCCTATTTTCCCCTTTGAAACTTCAAACTCCAGTTTGTGAACAAAGTCCTGTCTATCTCCACAATAAGGATCTCCGACCACTGACCAAACTCCATTTGTAACCACTGCCTATTTGTACTTTCTCTCCAATGACTCTTTTTCATTTCACCTGTCTGACCAAATGGGAATAACAAGTAGCACTACAAAGGTGGATGAGAAATGCACGTGTTGGCCTACAAGGAATAGCATGCTCTTGGAGTACTCGGGAATGTGTTTTACATGGGAATAGGAGTGTTTTGCTTTCTTTTGATTTTGAATATTTGATAAAAAAAAAAAAAAAAAGAATGGGAGAAGACGGCAGGAATATGCTTGCTAAAGCTCATTGGAGGTCAGTAGAAAAGCCTCTGTAGATGGCACAGATATGTGAGTATGGCGACATAGTGAACACACAGCAGATTGTCAACAGATTGGTTGGTAACCTGTGAGCTCACACGGCTCATGCCCTTGGTGGGCAAAATGTTTACTTTTGCCTACTCTAAATTGTCTTTTATGGCATATTTGGCATCTATTTGTAGTTTTATACAATTGCAGCGTTAACATGACTTAATGTAAGACTGCTAAAATGTATCTGTATACTAAGTGTGGAGGGGCTGATAAAGTGTGCATAATGCCCCTCCCCTCTGTCTAAACTTTTTTTTTTAGTCTCATAAGGCTGTGGTGCTTTTTAAAGGCCCATCAAGTGTAAATCGATGGTCAAATGCTAAGTATTCTATAGCATTTAAGACATTTCCATTGTTTGTTTTTTTTTGTTTTTTTTATGGTTCATATTCAGTTTTAATTGTATATTTAATTAGCCGATGATAATCAAACTAAGAATTTCAAGTATTTGCTAATCAAACTCTTGTCAGCACCAAGAACCTGAGAATCATGTGATCTGTTGCTTTGACAAATGTTCAAGCCTTTTTAAGTTTTTAATACATAACTCAGGTGCAAATGAAGAGAATTTACAAGCAAAACCTGTGATTCCTGCCAAGATTCATTTCATGAGGTTGTTAATGGCTTTATGATGGCCAGTTAAGACCTACAGATTTTCAAAACAACTTGAATTCATGTTCTTTTTCTGACGACCTTTTTCTCAAATGTGTTTGCACTTTTAAATGACTTTTTTTTTTTTTTCAGTGCATTTAAACAAAACATATACTGCCAGTGTTATTTTAGGATCAAGATGCATAGTTTTAAATAATTATTTCCAGTGTAATTTCCGATTTGTTTGCGTGATTTTTAGCAGTTTATATGCAGTAAATATATATATATATATATATATATATACATATTTATTTTACTTTTAAAAATGGTTTTAATTCACTTTAATGAGTCTGGATACTGTGTTAAGTAAATGTGTTTTTAGCAGTGAGTTCAATTTTAAAAGAGATACTTTATAACTCAAAGCAAAGCCATTTTCTTAAGAAACAAAATCATCCTCCTCCATAACGATTAACAGGGACAGTTATCTATGAAGTTCCCATAGTCCTCACCCATCACAGTATTTGTAGTCTAGGTAATCATAAACCCCTAGGGCCTAATATTGCACAGCCTCCATAAAGTATTCCAGTTTAAAACTCAAAATCATTGGGTAATAATATGTTTGACAAAAAAGGGCCACATTTAGCCAACCTTTGCTGTTACTTTCTGCTTATCTCCTATAATGTCATGCTTAACATCAGAAACATGATAAAGCCACTGATTGGATTTTGTCCTGTTGGCTTGCTTGCTTGTTTTTTGAGTGATCACAGCTTTATGGGATTACACGCTATTTTACTATAGCCTACGCTACTGAAGTGATCAAGCTTCTTTGTTACTTTCATCACATTACAAAAGCTCAAGTAGCTCTGTGCACATCACGCAAGTAAACAATTGCATCAATAAACATTTAGAGCAATGCTCTTTGTAAATCAATCACATCTTCTGATAAAGCTCTTTCAATGATTAACTGTTTTTCTGCTGAGAATCGGTTTGGCTGTTGACCCAATCATATTTGCAGGCTGAGTGATGCTGCGTGGACAGTTATCACTCACTTGTTATCATCAATCAATCACCTTTTCATCACAGCCTACAGCTCACGAGAACATTTTACCCAAACAAGTTTAACTTTACCCCAGTTTATCAAAGCTTAAGTGGTAATTAAAGTTGTTATAAGTTAACGTTCTGGGGCTTGGTGTACTTTTACTAATTTGTGCTTTTTTGAAAACATTTTTTTCGATAGTACAAAACAAAGTACATAATAGTATAATGAATATGGTGTTTTACAAGTGTGATCATTATTTAACCACTTTAACGACGCAATGGAAACTCTTTTTCCACCATGTTTTTTCATTAATCTTGGATGATGTCGACATTTCTGCAGTGATGCATCACATTTAGATTCAGATATCACCCTGCCAGATAATATCTTACTTATAAGAATTTTATTTAGATCCAGATTCAGATATTATGCGCATATAGAGTAGGTTTCAGGTAACTGAGAACATTAAATTTAAAATATAATGTAAGTAAACAGAACATTTTAGAATTTAGCAAAATGTAAAACAAATAAATGTTATAAAATGAATTTCTTTGTTCACTAATCCAAAAAAATAATTTTATTTTAATATCATTGACATACTATTATCGTTTTGATTTTGAATCAAGTTATGTTATATATATATTGAATATGTATTTATATATATATATATATATATATATAAAATGCAGTTTTAGTTATTTAGTTATTTTAGAACATTAAGTTTAACTAATTTAAAACTGGAAATTTTGTAAACTAGCTGAATTTCTTATATTTCAATTACAAAAAAGTTTTTAATATTTTCAATTTTACTATGGTTTTTAGTTAAATATGATGACTCTATATTAGACACTTTTTATAATCTGTTGCATTAACCTTGGATTGTTTTTCTTACAGAGACTTGTTTCTTAAAATATTGTTAAAAATGGAATTATATCTAAGAAAGTCCTAACATTTTTAGTGTGCACAATCAAGTATACTATTAAGCAGCTCCTTCATGTGGACAAAGCTTGCAATTACATCTACAAAGAGTTCTCAGTGTTGGGCCTTCCTGAGTAGAACCACAAAGACCTCACAAATTGTCAACTGAAATTCCCGAAAATCTCAGGTCAGCTGTGATTTTAATAAGTACAGTCAGTTTTACGTAACAGCCATTCTGACATAAAGAAGTAACCCCAAACCAGACTTGGTGGTTACTCACACTGACCATAAGTATCTATATCTAAACGAGTAAAATATTAGTTTTAAAGACATTCCACAACTTTTTTCATGTTTTTTTTACCCATATGTTTTATCTTGTCAACAAACGAAATAGAAGTCACACAGATTTTAGTGAACACCACTCTATTTAGGATGTAAACAAACTCTCGACTGGACTAAAAGAAGCAGTGAATCTGTACCGGCTGTACCTGGTGTGGTGTTGAAGTGACCCGTGCCATGTCCTTCATACATCCTGAGAGCTGGCAGGGACCCCCCACTCCTCAGCCTCCTCCACACAATGACCTATCCATTCAGTCCTCAGTGTGTCTCTGTGAGTGTGAGAGTGTGTGAGGGAGCCGGTGCTCTCACACACGCTGACCGGCAGCTCGACCTAATCTCTTAATGCTTGTCACAATGAGATTTGATTGGGGGCTTGAGCGCATGGCCTAATAGTGTCAAGTGTACAGAGCGTATAATTCATATCTGGCACTTCCTGTTCCCGAGGCCCCTGGATTCTCCCTTAATTGGATGGGAAACATTAACTTGTCATTTTGTTGAGTGTGACACCAGTGTTTAGTCAGTAAAGATGCTTCTGAATTGAATAGTTTTCTGGTGCTGAGGAGAGAATTGTACTGAGACATCATGAGTTTAGCTGAGTTTTTACAGAATTGTTCTGGTGGCAATCAAAAAGTATGGGTTTGAGAAGATTTTTTAAATGTTTTTGAAAGAAGACTTTATTGCTCATCATGGCTGTTTATATTAGTATTGCAGAATACAGTAAAGAGAGTAAAACTGCAAAATTTTGTCACAATTTAAAAAAAAATGGTTCACTGTTAAAATATTTGCTGAGCATCTCTTATCTCTCTTATCTCTTATGTTGTGATGCTTAATGTTTCAGTATTTATTTGTTGACATTATTAATGTCTTTACTATTACTTAATCTATTTAATGTGTTCTTGCTTTAAAAAAAAAACTAAATTACTGATGTCAAACTTTTGAAAATAAGTATATTTCACATCCACTTTCTACCATGCAAGCTATTTCCAGTTTATGCATTTTCAATCTTTTAGTCATGTTAATGCTGTTAACTGTAAGGTTTGAGTTTTTATGCAATGCATGATGCATAAAATAGCAAAGAGGATGTATATATCACAATATGTATTCTTTGTTGCTGATTTGTATCTATTTTTATCATCAAGATTTATGAATGTAAAAGGAAATTTTAATTTCTTGTCATCTTTTACAAAGCTTAATTTTAAAAAGTCCTGCAGCATGGCAATTTTTTTTTACACTCATTTTAAATTTTAATTTAGCAAATATTCGAATGAAACAAATATTCAGTGTAGTCTCGCTATTGGTATGCAAAATGCTAAAAAAAATATATATATATATTTAGCAAAATGCTGATAATAATTGTGGTGAATAGCATAGAACATGTAAACTTCCCAAATGTATTTATCAACTACCCTAATAAAAAAAATGCATATAAAATATATAATATAAGAAGTCATGAGTTAAGCAGCACTTTTAAAGTACATTAAATGTGGATTCAGCCTCTAGAAAGTCTGTACTGAACAGAGATGAGTTCTGTGATCAGGAGAAAGAAACTTCTGTGACTATTGATCAGGAACAAATATTTCCAGACATGGAAGAGAGTCTTTGCAGAATTTCTACTTTTAGCAACATTTAGTGCCGTTGTGGCTTGTTGACTTTGGTGGCTGCTTGTTCTGGCCTTGAACAGTCTCTGAGCTGACAGCTGGAGCCGCTGGACCTCCACCATAAAGTCACTCAGCATTTCAAGGCAAACAGAGTTCCTTGCTCGAAAGGTGTTCAGCAGCACTTCTTGTGTTTAATTTTAGACGGTGATCCTGTAAGTCAACTATTTGTGCACGTTCTAACAGGCACGCAAGTCTTTCTCCTCATATATATATAATCAAGCTTTGATTAGTTTTTTTATTATTGCAATTTATTTTTTTTCGCCATATTTATATGAATAGGCACTACAGGTTAAAGAGGTAGTTACAGTTGCATGTAAAATTATACTTTTTACTTTCTTGCTTATTTTAAAATAGTCATTTACCCAAAAATTTAAATTAGCTGAAAATGTACTAACCCTTAGTTTATCCCAAATGTGTATAAGTTTTTTTCTTCATCAGAACAGATATTTTGTATTACATCACTTGCTCACCAATAGATCCTCTGCAGTGAATGGGTGCCGTCAGAATAAGAGTTCAAACAACTGATAAAAGCATCACAATAATCCACAGGTAATCCACACAACACAAATCATTTAGAATATGTCCTCTCTCCTGCTTTCTCCAGTAAACAAAATTGTCTTGTTTTAAGGATTTAATAATATTCTGAATTAGCGTTTCAGTTTTAAATTAAAGTTGAATTGTGCATTACTTGTGACTTACTGTGACATTTTGATCAGCTTTTTAGACTCTCGTTCTGACAGCACCCATTTACTGCAATTAATCATCTTTAACGCTTTCTTCAGTAAAAAAGTTGTGTCAATTACTTGGGGATTACTATAATGTTTTTATCAGCTGTTTGTACTCTGATGGCACCCATTCACTGCAGTTGATCCATTGGTAAACAAGTGTTGTAATTATAAATGTCTCCAAATCTGTTCCAGTGAAGAAACAAACTCTTGGATGGCCTTCAGGGTGAGTACATTTTAAGCAAATATTAATTTTTGGTTGAACTGTTAATTTAAATTTAGAAATAAACTATTGTTCATGTCTAATTCATGTTAAGTACTGTATTGTGTTAGCTAATGTTAATATATGCTAATATGTTTGAGCTTCCTTCTATGATGTTGTGTCAGCAGCATTTCGCAGAAGGATTTACTACTGCACTGCTTTGTGCATTCTTTGTGTTCACAAAAAACACATTACAGCAGCTCTGAAATGATCTGGACCACAAAGCGGCTTAATCACAGTTACCACGAAAATGCAACAATAATGTAAATGTTTCAGAGCTCTACCAAGACACTCATGCAAGTGTTGACATATACAGTACAGACTGTAATTGTTTGACCAAGTGTATTAGAAGATACTAAGAGATGCTGACTTATGTCTGATTGTTAGATATTATATTTTATATAAATGTCTGGCCTATACAAGAAACTGACTGAAGCATCTAAGTACCAGTGCATTTATATGAGACAGAGGGGCTGTTGTTGGCTTACTCCATTGTTTGCTAAGCAGTGCGCATCTACCATTAAAATTAAAGGGCATATAAAATTCTTATATATAATTACATTTTATAGCATTATATAAATGTATAATGCATTATAAAGGGTTATTAAAGGTTATAATGCATAATGTGCATTGTAATACATTATATCTTTTCATAAATAATTATAACTGCATTTAAAATTCATAGTGCAATGATGATAAGTGTTATAATGTATTATTGTGTATAACTGTTGCAATTATTCATTAGATTTACAATGCATTTTGAAGTGCATTACAAGGCATAATTAATGCATTCAAACTTTTATAATGTTGTATACATACAAGCTTTAACTAAAATGTTAAGACACTTATAATGCTACAAAAGGTTTTGTTTCAGTTTTTTCTGTTTATCAAATTTTGCAAATCTATGGGGACAAAGTTTTGCAGTATCCAAAAAATATTAAGTAGCATGACTGTTTTCAATGTTGTTTGAAAACCAAAATTATTTCTGAAGGATCGTGTGATACTGAAGAATAATGGCTGCTAAAAAAATCAGCTTTG
>JAUMHE010000080.1:10583615-10604554 GCA_032359235.1 Enteromius mattozi | reverse complement strand
AAAATTCTAATTATTCTAATTGTATCACTAACGTTTGCAGCTTTTATTTTTTCGTGATCTTTTATAATGCTCACATTGTTCCAGCACTTTATCCAGAGTACTTCAATCCCAGCAAGAAAAGAGGAACTTCAGCCATTCTGTCCACATTATTCATCTTCTCCTGCAAATAGGCCCTATTTACCAGTCATTATGTATATGCCACACCTCCCGAATTACAGCCGTGCACCACAAGCTCTCACGAATGGCGATGATAGCTACCATACCACATGAAATGTCAAGAAACAACATGCCCATTCAACAACACGTTCCACCAAGATCACCAAAGCACCCACCATGTTTTTCCTGAGAGCCGGAAGAGACCGAGCACTTACCGTACGGTGGATCCATATGGGTGCTGGCCTGAGTGTTCACATTGACCATGTTGTCTCTTCTGCTCCCCTAACACTGCGTTTTACTGATTTTGCTCTATTAAGAGTGAATGATAAAGAATGAACACATATAAGTTTTGCACAGTCCTCTGTGTTTCTGGTGAAGGTGTTGTTGGCGCAAGGTAAGGCCGGTACTCCTGTTATCTTATTGATTTTCCTAATCTGGGCAAATGTGGGTGGAGAGGTTAAACAGTAACCAGACTTGTATAGAGACCAATCCATATGACAGCTGTAGCTATGGCAACAGGATGATAGAAACTCAAATAGACAGTTTGTTATAATTTTTCTCAATTTCTCAAAGTCTGCATCTTTTTAAACTCATGCCATATTCGGGAATGAATCATTAGGGTAGGAAGAGTTTTGTTTAGTCAGGCACGAGAAGAAGGAAGGCTGTGAGAAATGAAAGGAGTGGAGGGTTTACACAGACTCATTTAGCTATTCTGATTTGTCCGATTCCCATTAGTTTGATAAGAAATAATACAAATGTACTGTTTGACAACATGCCTCATATCAGCTTTCATTTCCGCTATACCGTAATTATTTGTCTTTTAACAGACTGACAACTTTGGGTTTGAAGCTTAGATTTTTCACCGTTAGACCAATGCGATCCGATTTTAATTTTACACAGCTTGAGACATTCATATGCTTCACTGAATATGCTCCCTTTCTTCTTAACAGATGCTGTGTTAGTTTGAACAACTTTTCCCATGAATATAATATGATGCTTTCTGACAGATGTATAGTTTTACACAAGTCTAATGTTGCTTTCACTTTTAAGCAGCTTCGTGGGAAAGTCAGTGTTTTGAAGCTTTAGATTTTCCCCACTTTTGTCACACCTATGCTCTAAATTCTTCATTACCTTTGTGTCCATTTGCTTTATAATACTTGTATACTGTATCATTAGTTTAAAAAGTACAGTAAAATTACAGTAAATATTATTAGTAATATTTTGAAATGTTATTAAAAATTTAAATAAACGTTTTTTTTCTTTTAAATAAATGTCATTTGTGATGGCAATGGTGAATATTTTTGTGTAAATTTGCCTTACTTAAATATTTACAAAATATAGTGAATAAGTAATTTTGTGAAATATTATTAAAATTGAAAATAACCAAAATATATTTTACATTGAAATTTGTGAGGGCAAAACTGAGTATTTGTGTGTACATTTGTCTTATAGTACTTAAATGCGTACAAAAAATACAATACAAAAATAATGTGACTATGATCTGTAATATTGTAAAATATTATTAACATTTTTCTTTAAAATGTTATGCCATTACTCCAGTCTTCAGTATCACATGATCTTCAATTTGTCCTTGAAATCATTCTAATATGCTGATTTGGTGGGGGGGAAATAGATAAATATAACAAAAAAAACATCATTTTTGTCAATGGCGAATATTTTTTGTGGAACCTGTGATTCTCTGATGAATAGAACGTCCAAAAAAAACAGCATTTATTGTCACTTTTGATCAAATTCTTACTGAACCCAAACTTAAATGTACATATTTAAAAGCAAACACTTTGATTGATGCCCTACTGAACCAAAAAAAATTGTAACTGTAATATACTCATGTTGTCTTATTCAGATGAATGATTTCAATCACCGGTAGAGTATTCCCTATACATTGGACTAGAGAAAGAGGCCTAGCACTTTAGTTTATGACTTTAAAAGCCTTTTAGTTGTGGTTTACAGCAGATCTGTCTCTTTTAGATGGATTGAGCACATTAATGAGGCGATAAAGATGGTTTCATTCTGCTTCTCAATACTGATCCTTGTCCAGCTGCTCACATACACCTTAATAATATGAATGACCTCTAATATAATTAATTATGATATAATATAATATTCCTGAATTTATTTATTTATTTATGTATTTTACTTATTGGTTATGTGCCTGCTGGGAAGGTGTTGGCAACAGTCTGTCTGTGTTATAAGAGAAAATGTAAATAAAAGGACGGTTTTTATGAGGACAAATGTGTTTACAGTGCAGTCATGTCCTTTGTATGACATGAGTGCAATAGACATTTCAAAAAGATAGTAACTTAGAAACCACTGGACATACGACTTTTCCTAATCTAAAGAAAATGTATTACTTTTACAAAAAGGACAAAATAATAATAATGAAAGAACGAAAGTGCTTTATTATTTGTGAATTGTCACTGCGATGCAACTTAGTACAAACAAATTATAAGCAAAACAGTGCAAACAGTCCATAGCCTTGGGAAAAAAAGGATAACATTAAATAACTAGTCATTTAAAAAAAAAAAAAAAATTGTCACCTATGGGGTGGTAATAAGACAGTAACAGCTGACGCAATTTGACATTTACACATTCGATTATTTAGACATTTTACAGCGCTTAAAGGAATAGTTCACCCAAAAATGGACATTCTGTCATCATTTACTTACCCTCAACTAGTTCCAAACCCGTATGGATTTATTTGTTCAGCCGGACACAAAGAAAGATTTTTTTGAAAAAAGTTTGTTACCAAGCTGTTTTGGGTCACCATTTACTTCCATAGTATTTTATTTATCCCACTAAGTCAATGGTGACTAAGACAGCCTGGATACAAACATTTTTCCAAATAAGTAAATGATGACAGAATTTTTCACCTTTTTTGGGTGAACTATTCCTTTAAATGCTGTTTAGTTTAAAATGACCACGGAATAATTTGCATTGTGAAATTTACATTTTAGTGGTTTCTATTGTGTAACTTATTTACCTATTTTTATTCATTTTTTTATTCATTCCATTAGCCTCTGACAGCGCTTGCATTTCTTCTTGATTTTGATCTGGAGTCACACTGGTTTTTATTGCATGATCCTCCATAACTTGAGGGACACGCAGAGCATGGTTTCCCTGTCTTATAAGGAGCCTCTCCAACCCAGTTCCCCCTGGAACAGAAGAAGAACACGTATGGGTTGTATTTCCCTTTTCTTTCATTTCCCCAAAATCTGCCTCATAAAAATCAACCATTATTTCCAGCATTTTTAGGATGAAACTATTGTATTAATTGACACAGTAAAAACTCGTACTTGATAGAATAGTTGCAAACCAGAAAGGTGGCCTGTTTCCACATACTTCCAAAGACATACATGTTTGAACATTTTCTGATAGCACACCCGATCTTATTGCTGTTGGACCACACCATCTAAATCAAAAAGCCATTACAAAAATTAATATCCTCGCAAAAATCTTAAAAACAAGATGTTAAAATAGTCTGTATTGAATTAAATGTATAATATATATAATAATATAGAGGAATTACAATAATTACTTTTTATTATACATATTTATTGATGTATATTGTTTATAAAATATTATATATAAAATGTATTTTGGAGACCCACCTGAGTGTAGTGTGTGCAGACAGAGCCACTGCATCTGTTGGGGTAGGAGAAATAATGTCTTTCATCATACCAGGATCTTACCAGGTCAATGATCGATCTGTATCTGGAAAATGAAAGAAATATTAACATTTACAGTCAGAATAGACAGTATAGATATGATCCAGAACAGACATGGTTCTTGGATATTAATTCATGCTGATATATGACTGTACCCATATAGTAGGTTGTTGTACCTTCCAGAGATGATGGATAGATTCTGTCCAATGTGCCGCAAAACATGAGGCGGTCCATGATCCCAAATGCACTGAGCAGCCCAAGACTCTGCAGATTTAGCCAGTCTCTCATCCCACACCTCACAAAGGAAAGAGAGGATAGATGAATAAAAAATAATATCTCACTCAAATAGCCCATGCAATGACAGTGACTACAAAGTGTAGATGTTAAGCAACAAAAAGGAAGAAAAATCATCATACATTTTATTTTATCCATACAACATGGAATTTTTGAGGAGCAGATGGTAATTTAACATATGAAAGTTTTACTAAACCACAACAATGTCTCATTTGTGAGCAATGATTCTTTTGAATCAAATAGTTGTGACCCTGGAACACAAAGTCATCAGTAGCAATAGCCAACAAACAATACATTGTATGGCTGAAAATTATTGATTTTTCTTTTGTGCCACAAACTCATTAGGATATAAAGTAAAGATGATGTTCCATAAATGTAAATGTCATACCATAAACTTAACTTTTGATTAGTAATATGCATTGCTAAGAACATAATCTGAAAAACTTTCAATGCGATTTTCTCAGTATTTCTCAATATTTAGATTTTTTTTCAGCACCCTTGGATTCCAGATTTTGAAACAGGCCTAGTATATCTCTGCCAAAACTACACATCAATAGAAAGCTTATTTATCCAGCTTTCATGTGTCCTATAAGTTGACACTTATGACTTGTAGCTTCATAAAATTAAGGTTGAACCACTGATGTGACATGGGCTATTTTAATGATGTCTTTAATTTTTTTTTGTGGTCCAGGGTCAGATTTTAATAAGCTGAATTCAATTTATTAAAAACTGATCTGAATGATTCGTTCACAAATCAGACTCGAGTTCAACTAAACGACCCTTAATACGTTCACTGACATGAAGTCTGTTAAATATAGGCATCACTGTCAGAAGACGCGCTATTTAAAGTCATAAAGTCCACTTTTATGATAGGCTACTCAAACTTTTATGGTGAACTTCAGTATACTTGTTGCAGCTCGACATTTCCAGTCACCTTGCATCGTAATTGAGTAGATTGTCCTGAAATGTTGAATTCAAGAAAAGTAGGCTATTTTTTATGCTGTGTGTGTGATAACATTAGCAGCCTCATGTTAGAAAAGTAGGCTATATCTAATTAAAAATGTCCTACCATGTATTCCATATTGGCCGCGGGTGGGAAGACCTGTGAGCGCACGCGGTTGTGATAGTCCAGAATGGCCGTCATATCTTTACTGGAGATGAAGCGCTTCCGCCGCGTTCGAGGCGCGCTACTGTCGCTGCTGTTCCTCAGCAGGGCCTCCAGAGAAACATCTTTGAGATGAAGCAGCTCAGTTGCGCTGCTCACCGCCACAGCTGCTGTGGTGCACGGCAGTGTCCACAACGTGGCAGCAAAGAACAGCTGAACGCAGGCCAAACTCATCGTCTGCTTTCTGTCTGGTTGGCTACAGGTGCTTTATTTGTAGAAAGAGAATTCGGTGTTAACAATCTCTCACTGTATTAGCCAGTAAAATAAGCTCAGGAACTGTACAGTCCCTACTCAAGTGGAAGTACAGTTTAATCCTGCAATTACTGTGGACCGTTTTAGACCATAGTAACCGAATAAACGTCAACATATCGATATATGTTAATACTTGTGTTATCTAAACTTTTATAGTTACCCAAAAAATTGCCTAAACTAGGCTTTCCTTTTCTGAAATAATATGAGGTAAAATTATGAAAATAGTAATATAATGTAAAATTGTAATTTCTGATTTTTGTGTGAAATCTGTTTAATAGGCTAAATTTATAATTTAAAAAAATCTACATATACAGTGCATTAAAATTAATTTATATATAATTGTTAGTTATAGTTACCATTTATAACTACAATTTTTACAATATGGGTTACAATAGAGTTACACTGCAAAAACAAACTGATGACATTGCACTCAAATGCCCTCACTACTCTTTAAAGATATTATACATCTAAACATCTATACCTTGGAAAATGCAGTAGTGCATCAACAACAAATATCTCTCAATAAACCCCTTTATGAAAACAGACATTTGTTTTCTAATTTAATCATTAAAACAACACATAAAGGCTGTTGAAAAGTACATTTTGGCACATACTTATGAATGTAGTCCTGCAGTCTGAAGAGAGCGGGGGTCTTCAGCTGGAGTGGTCTTCACAGCACATACCTTCAACAGTGATCCCAGCACTTCAGCACAGCCTGGAGAAGAGCAGCTGAAAAGATCTCCACTTAAACTCTGGCCTTTGCAAACAACGTCTTTGACATGTGTGGCAGCGAACTTTAACTGGGCCAACTCTCTAAGGCCATTTGACGTAAAAGAAAATCCCTTGTCTCTTTTTCTTCCCCCACAGGGGTGTTCCTGAGGTTCAGGAAACAATTTAATGGAAGGTTTTGCTTTTTCAGCACACACTCCGTATGGAAGCTCCAAACAGTCATGCTCTCCGATGGGATTTTTAAGATTGATGACTTTTCAACAGTTATTGCTCTTCCTTTCCATTACCTTCGTGATTTTTAAATGTTGTTTTACTGCTTTTTGGGCACCTCTCACCTCCGAATTCATCATTTATCTTTCATTGAAAATCATAGGACATAGTAACTCAAATACAGTGCATGCAAAGTAATATTCAAAAACAAATTGTCCATGCTTGTTTATAGTGGCTACATCAGGCTCATCTGTTTCTGTACTATGCTTATATTGGACATTTGTAATCCTTTTGTGAGCTTTGGTTGGAGCTGCACAGCTTAACCATCCTGGCAAAATGTTGCAATAAAATAAGTTGAATAAACACTGGCAAGGATTTTATTAAAGTGAGGGACTTCAAAGGTGGAGTTTTAAAGTCATAGCCCAGTCAGCACATTGTCCCAGCTGTCTAGGATTCCAGGAAGGACATGCCATTTGTAATATCTCCAGTCTCTGGGCAGTGCCAATATACACTGCACAACTTTGACTGAAGCAACAGGGTCATTGAGAGCATTGTGTTACAGATCCCATATTAATGATATGAAGCAATCCTTTGGAAAACACCAACCTCAGCATAAACTAAATGTCAGTGCAAAATGAATAAAAACATTATAACAGGACTTTTTATCAGCTAAAGATCAAGCATTATTGCGGTGGGTGTCCAATAGTATGGGGGTCTCAAAATCATGTTTTCATGATGCAAAGAGCGTCCAAAAAGTTTTAAATGACAGGTTTTTAGGTGCAGAAAGACATTGGAAAGACACTAACTTTATTTCATTGAATAATTTAATACACTAATATTAATACAGCCACAATAAAAGCACTGAAACAACATCTGAAAATCTAATTTAAATCCTGTATATATTATTTCAACAATAAATCCACCACAATCTGTATCACACCCTGCAACTCAGAACAACTGGCTTCCACCCAGGGTTTTTTCCTGTCATTTGCATAAAATTAATGGCTTTTTATACTTTGTTTGCACTTGTTCCATGCCACTGCCAGTCCCACAATCCATTATGCTAAAGTCATCCTTCTAACTAATAAGTCCAGTCTTAAAAGTAAACTGATGTAACTTAGCAAATGTAAGTATCGCATACAGTATTAAAAGCAAAATATAGTGAAAATATACTGCATTTTTAAAATATATATATATATATAAAATTAATCCTTTATTTTTCCGTTCAGCATGTACCTATAGGCTATATTTAAGACTTAGCATCCTCAAAGAATACTTCAAAAGTTAGCAGTCATCTTAAAACTGCCACGGTCAGCAGGGTCAAGGTTCAACGAAAGGCCTGTTTGGAAGACTTTCTGTTGACTTACTATATAGGCACGAAAGCTGCGACTTGTTCTCTAGACAAACACATGATGTCACTTCCTAAGACACGTAATGTTGCCACCTTTACGGTTTTGTCCTTGTTCACAAAATGCACAAGTTTGGCCATGCCATTGATTAAACGCGTATGTAAACATTCTTCCCCGGGTCAAATGTTTGACAGTTTTATGTGCTAATATGATGAATACAGCATTCTAAGCTACAGTGAACCCTTGTGGAGTGTAGTGTTTAAAAATAGCTGCAGGCATGTCTCTGTCAATTCTATCACATACTTAATAGTGCTGTCATCACACATCAAAGGAGGTGATGAATGTTGAGCAGAAATATCAAATGAATCATTCAGTGCATGTAAGCAGGCCTGGAAAACGTTAAAGGTAGCCTATAACCAGCTATAGCTCAATTCATTCACATAATGGTTACCTTGACTACATCTCGTTCATGTTTCCCATCTGCACAAGGCTGAAGAGTCTTTGTACATTGTGGGATTGAGGGAAAAAGTGACTTAAAAAGGTGCACAGCTGTGCCATTATCTCCTCCACAGCTATGGAAAGGGCAGTCAGGTCTTTTTGTGTATGAATCACGTCATTTAACATAAATCCAGGGCTTCCCATTCCCTGCTGCCGCTCCATTTCTCATGTCAGCAGTCCAAACTTTGTTTTGGCAGCCCTGAAAACAAATTTGCTAAGTGATGTAGCTGTTTATGGTGATGGATGGTTTTGAAGGGAATAGAGACAATGGGTCTGTTCTGACCATCGGTTACTGGAATTAAAAGAAATCACACCACATGTATTCCTATTATGCATTGAATTACCATGAACATATTTTCACCAGACAAAGTAAGTATATGCAGATACAAACTTATGTTGGCAGATACTGGATTAAAGCAATGGATTTTCACAGTATTATCTTGAATCAAAACAATGACCCTGGTGTTGTTTTTGCATTTTATTCAAAAGAATTAACAATCATATAAAGCTAATAATTAAACTGACTGAATATTATAAATTAGTTTGTGCACAAATCATTATACAGTAATGATAGTAATAAAAACTATGAATTTGAAGATCAAGGGAAACTGTACTTAATATGGCTTCCAGGATATTTTCTGTTGCTTCCGAAGGGCAATACTAATTTTAAAAAATTATGTTTCATCAAAATAATACCAATTTGGACATATTCATCTTGATCAAAAGTTTTCAGGTCTGCCCATTGTATTTCCTTCTGAAATACCAATGAATGTTTGAAACTTTTTTAATAGTTGTGTTTGAGTTCCTCAGTTGTCCTCAATGTGAAAAGATGGATCTGAAAATCATACAGTCACTGCTGGAAAGGGTTCAAATATGCAAAAGATGCTGGAAAACTGAAGAATCTGCAGGACATGGAGGATTTTTATTTTTTAAAAAAGTGCTTAGTCATAGATCATCCAGGTAACCACACACTGTATAAAAAACCAAGGTTTACTTTTTTTTTTTTGTCTTGTGGACTATATCTAAACATATTTTATGTAAAAAATCTTAAAATTACTCACATTTTCACAGATTCTGCAAAGAGTTCCCAAGCTTTTGCATTTCCTCATAAATGAAAATTCTGTCTTTTTCATGTTTGGAATATATTTTTTCCATTCGCTACCAATTTAGCTAAAGGAAACTATGTGTTTATTTCAAAACGAATTAGCAATCATAGCAGACACATATTATCTATTTAAAACCAAGCAAATAACAGATAATATAAGAAAGAATTTCTAACATGAAAGAGAAAAGAATTACTTTGAATATTTTCAAAACTGTAGTTAAGTTATAAATCAAATTGTTATGTATACTCTTATCATTACAGGGATAGTTAAAATTCAAACATTTTAATTTAGTCTTTGTTTACTTTGGTTCAATAAAATTACTTCATTTCTTTGCTGAACACAAAATGAATATATTCTGAAGAATGGTTTTCTTGAAAATCAAAGGGGTCCAAAACAACACTCCATTTTCTTTCAGTGTATATCTGTGTGTGTGTCTGTGTGTTCCACAGATGAAAAGGAAATCATACAGGTTTAAAACAACATGAGACTGAATAAAGTTTTCATTTTGGGGTGGACTGTGCCCTTTAAGAGTTTGTGAGACTTTACCCCATATTGACCAGTTATATTTCTCTAATATGTGGGGTTCTGAAAAGTTCTATTTTATAAAGCATTTACGATGTCAAGCTGTAACATTTCAGATTTACGGTCAGGAATGCTCTGAGGAAGAGCAGACGAAGCCATAACTCACTGAGGCCCCCCTTCTGTGAGACAGTGTGAAATAGATCAAGCTTGGGTGGAACACCTATAGACAATCGGGCCACAAACAATCTGACTTCCTCTAATGTGACATCATCTTGTCTAGACACATACTAAAGTGTTTATCTGAAGGGAGTGGTAACACGAAAATAAATGACATCCCATGCAAATATTTAAATTACTATCTAGGGTATAAATATTTTAAACAATTTTACCTTTATAGCTTTTTTTTCAGGTTTAAATCTGACCATTTCAGCATACTCTTGAAACCCTTCAGTTTATATATACATATATATATATCACATTAAATAATAAATCTAAAATGAAAAGAAAAATAAATTGAGTTTAGGTTCTTCCATAAAATATTTTGTCAGACAGTTTAGGTCCATTCAGCTAACATCTCTAGTTCATTAAAATCATATTACATTTATTCTCTTGACGATACTTAATTGCATCTAAGAGTGTCCAAACTGGATTCAATGACTGATATAAGGGTCTAAATGCACCTGTACTGTTTCCAGTTGTAGCTGCTTCAGAGATTTCCAAATGATCCATGGCAATCACTTTTAAAACACCAGTATTTAACATCCTGTCAGACTGCTCTGTCTGGCACAATATGTGGAAGCAGAATGGAGAGACATCCTAGCCAAATGGCACACATACTTGGAAACACTGCCTTTGAATAAATACACTCTTGCCAATAAAGAGTGCAACAAGGGCAAGCCTGTGGAGCTTTCCAAGTTATTTTTTTTAATTATTCCAAACATATCATTTAAAACATGAACAAGGTTTTGTAAATTATTATTAATAAAGAATTGCAAACTGAACAATATTCTCTAAAATACATCTGTAGATCTTTAGGTTGTGTGCAAGAATGTGTGTTTTATTTCTTAGGTGGCAATTTTAAAGTGTCTTGCATGTTTTTCTTTTTCTTCTTAAAAAAAAGTTTTTTCATGACTATGTTATAGTGCCACCTACTGGACAGTGAAAGCCTAGAGTAGACAAAATTACATCTACTAGAGCGAAGGCTTTGCTCATGCATATTAATCAGACAGCGCTGACGTGATTAGTAACCTTCCTATGGCGGACGTCTCATACTTGAATATTTAATAAGGTAATGGCAGCGACGTTGCGTAGTAGTTCTCCAATGAGGAAAGCTTGCTCATGAATATTAATCAACACCCGTCACCATAGTAGGATTCGTATTAGCTCGTTGGTCTCCGTTTCCGCATTCAAACACACACACAGCAGCACACAGAGCAACATGGCTGCAGTAGGCAGCTTAGTGAACAGTTTGGCATGTCTTTGGAGACAGCAGCATACCCGTACTTGTTTACCGCATTTGTTCTTTTGTATTTCGTTTACAGGATCGATTTTGAAAGCGATGGGCCTCGTGCCGGAGAGCTACTTCAGTAACAGCAGAAATGTTTTAAATCTGTGAGTACAAGTCTACTGTAAATGGTAGCAGCAACCTTACCCAGAACTTAATTAAAGCATGTAAAACTAAATTATTTTAATATAGTAAATGTAACAATAATACGATATTAAAAATCAGTGCTTGTCATTGACAACTTACTATGACATTGATGTTTGGCTCCAAAGTCATTTAATGGTTTTCACTTCGTTTTTTTACTTTCAGATATTTTGTGAAAGTTTCATGGGGATGGACCATCGTTTTACTTCTGCCTTTCATCTTTTACTCCAACCTTTACAACAAAAGCCACACATTTGTGTTGAGGCGGCTGACGTCACTGCTTGTGGCAACATTCATTTGGTACACCTGCACTGAGACTTTTTTCTTCATCGAAGATTATACCGGTTCATGCTACGAGTCCGACAACATGCAAGTTATCCATGGTGACATTACCACAAAGGCGGAGTGCAGAAAGGCTGGATTCATCTGGGAAGGATTTGACATATCAGGACACTCTTTCATCTTGACTTATTCTTCTCTTGTGATCGTAGAGGAAATGGTGTCCATGTTACACATACCCCAGAGTGAAAGAAACATTCGTCTTGATTGTCTTTATATAGCACTCAATGTGATTGTGGTCATCTGGATATGGATGTTCGGATGCACTTCTGTGTATTTCCACGATATGATTGACAAGGTTATAGGGACGTTGTGTGGGATATTAGGGTGGTACATGACTTATGTTGTTTGGTACCCAATGCCTTTTTCTCCAGGTCTCCCTCCACAGCAGAAACAGCATGCATAGCGTGTGAGAACTAAATGCTGCAAGTGCACTACAACAAGCTTCACATGTCTTTTGTGAGATCAATGACAGGTTAGCCGTCCAAGTGAGGCGGCAGGCAGCTGGTGTTCCTAAAATGACAATCTGTAATCTGAGAGGTCACATCTGAATCTTATTGTTGCCTTCAAACATTTTGTGGCTTCAAATGGGGCTAAAATAGTTCATCTGACAATAAATTTAGCTTATAGGCTGCTGCTGCTTTTTGTAATCAACCTTCAACCATCAGCTAAGCTGCCTTTTAACAGAAGCTCATGACACTAATATTTTAAATATTTGGCCTATTTATTGGTTTTAACAAAAACATGAAATCTATAAATTTGTGGTCAGAGATGTATGGTGTAATGCAGTTGTGTAAATTATATATTTGCATTGTTTTAATAGGACCATTTTATGTGATCTGTTGTTTATTCATCCGTGCCATTGTTAGATTAGCCTAGTCATTTGCAGTTGTTGTTATTCCTCCTGTCACTGATGAATGTTAACAGTCTGATCAGTTTGTCACAGGAAAACTGACACCATCTGTTCTTAGAAACCCAAAACACCACATACTGTTTGGAATATTATAAGACTACGTTGATGTTTGAATGATGCATCCAAATAAATATTTGGCTGATTATAAGCACTTCTTACAGGTTTGAGGCACAGTGCAAATTAGATGTAAATTAATTCCAAAATACAAGCGATGGGACATGCTGGTTATAAAGGGCACATCCATTAGTCATTTCATGTGTGTCAATTAAAAATGTTTTTAGACAATTATCAGTGCAATTATGCTTAATACGTCAGTATTCCAAAGAATGCAACATGTTATTATGTTGAGATATTGTACTGTTTGACGCAGAGTTCTCGTTAATATAACAACAAATCACTGAATTGTATTTTTATTTAATTCATTGTGTTGTTTGAATGAATAAATAGCTTTGAAATGAGGACCTCTAGTAGATGTTTTGATTTTGTTATTACAAGGTAAGACTCTAAACCAAATGAAAAGGAACAGTTCACCCAAACATTAACATTTACTAACTCGCAGGTCATCCAAGAAGTAGATTTTTTGTTTCTTCATTGGAACGGATTAGAAGAAATTAAGCATTACATCAGTTGCCAATCAATGGATCCTCCGCAGTCAATGGGTGCCGTCAGAATGAAAGTCCAAACAGTGGATAAAAGCATCACAAGTAATTCACCCCAGATGCATATTTGTTATATTTCACTGCTTGTAATAAACAAAATCCTTTTGATGATTTCAACTTCAAACCAAATAGAGTCCTCTATACATACCATATTATTCAACTATTCAAAACAAATATGTTCAAATTGATTTTGATGTGAGAGGACAACAGGCGATGAAGGAAGTGTTAGAATGAAGTATATTATCAAGCATTGTCTTGTATTTTGGCCAGAAGCCATGTCTTAATCCTGGATTTGTTTCTTACAAGTTTTCACTTCATACAGTGTTTAATGATGGACTGCAATCATGTGGGTTATTGTGATGTTTTTATCAGCTGTTTGGACTCATTCTGACAGCACCCATTCGCTGCAGAGGATCCATTGATGAGCAAGTGATGGAATGCAAAACTTCTCCAAATCTGTTCAAACAACATGATCTACATATTATATATAATGAATATTCAGCTAATATTAATTTTTGGCTGAATTATTCCTTTAAATATCTAATCAGATACGTTCTACTGTCTTTCGTTCTCACTTTCTCCCTGTTTTGGTGCTGTAGAGAAATTCTGGATCTCTCTGGACAAATGTTGCAGTAGTTATCACAGTTTAATGCGTGTCATGGGGGAAAAGCTGCAACCCCCCACACGCCCCCTTGTGCCAGCCTGATTGGTACAGTCCGGGCCTCAGTCAATGGTGTTTTAAAATCTCGATGTTGCTAGAATGTGCATTTTAGAGTAAGGGAGGGGGTTTGTGCTCATAACAGCAGTACAGCATCATCACCGTCTGCGTGCAGCATCTCAGACAGATGAGACTACAGACTAAAGCTCTGAAGACTGACTCACAGACTTTTTAAGAAAACCAGATTAGATTCAAAACTGAGACCATGACCCAGGGAAAGGTAAGCATTTATATTCTTTACAGTGCTTTAAGAGTGTGTCATTTGACTTTAATTGCTGGCAATTAACCAAAAGGAAAGACTTTTTTTCCTGTCTGTGAATTCAGTGGTCTGAATAGCTAGCTGTAATTTCGATTATGTGCTAGACTAGTCTAACAGCATTGTTCTAGTTTCATCTGTCCCCTATGATGATTGATGATAATCCAGAGACTAATATAAGCTTTGTCATGCTGGTATCATTTATAATGTTTTACAACATAAAGTTATACGGTAGAGTTAGAAAATAATAACGTTTCATGTGTTGTAAATACACCTAATTAAACAGATATTTTTTATTATAGTTTTGTTCAATTTCATATGCAAGATCTCTTTATATTTTCTGTTAATAAGGTTCATTTTTAGCTTCTGGAAATTAAAGGAATCAGGATATACAGGAGGAAAGCATCTTTTAAAGTGCCTTGTGATGTCATTTACCCGAAGCAAACTCTCCTATTACAGTGAATAAGTCATTGATAAGTAATAGCCAGATCAATTACTCACTCTCTCCATGACCAGTTACGTAAAAACGCACGCTTTTGGATGGCATTATGCAGACCGATTAACCAATCCATTCACAGTGTAACCATATATATATATATATATATATATAAATCATTAAATAAAAAATATTGTTATAATAAATAGTATTTCTCTGATGAGTAATGTAATAAATTACTGTGTTCTGTAGCAATATAGGCTCCTTTTAAGAATTGTTATGTAGTATCTCCCTATAATTGTTAATGCAAATCTAATATATTGCCATTGAGTGCACATAAAACAAATAAAGTTTAATATGTTTACAGGTTTCAGTGACAAGCAAGTCAAACAATGACTCGGATGTTCAGCCTATGGCCTCAGCTCCTCCAAGTTATGAGGACGCAACTGCTGGTAATACTTTTTCCTTTTTTTTAAACTGATCTGCACTTTAAAATTATTATTAAAGGTGTAGTCCACCTAAAAATTGACATTTTGTTATTGTTTATTCCTATATAACAGCAAAAACTATATTTTGAAGAATACTGGTAACCAGACAGTTTTGGGTGCCATGAAATGGAAGTTAAGGGGACCCAAAACTCTTTGTTTACCAACATTTTAAAAAAAAATCTTCTTTTATATTTCACAGTGACTGAATAAATAAATGCACCCAGGTTTTGCATATACATTTTTGGGTGGAGTATTTTGGGCACTACAGTACTATAGAGCACTAATGGAAATCATCACCCATGAGAGACAGCGTGGATGTTTTAACTAATGAAACAAAATGTTTCATATTTTCTTTTGGTATTGAAAGGTGGAAGCCCTTGTTATAGTGGATCTTATCATGGAGATAGTGAGATGCTTACAGAATTTAGCTGGGATGACCAAAACATCAGGAGGATATTTATCCGCAAGGTATTGTTGTATTCTGTTTAGCAGATCTGAGCTGCTGTGGACAATATTGAGTCAATTAATGTGATATTATTTCCTGTAGGTGTACACCATCCTGATGCTCCAGTTATCTGTCACATTAGCCTTTGTGGCTGTTTTCGTTTTCTGGTGAGTGTGTGAGCCAAACAAACCTTCACAATGCGTTATTCCTTTTTTCAAGCTTGTTTAACAAGTATGTCTTGTTTAACATGTAGTGAACCTGTGAAATATTACATACAGTCCAACCCTGGCTGGTACTGGGCATCATAGTAAGTACAATTTATTATTTTGAAATTAAAATCTTAAAATTCAGTTTGGATATAGACAGAATATCACGTAACACAGTAATTCAGCAACAGTATATGCACTGTTATCCACTGTAAATGTATAATGTTTGATTGTTTTTTTCCTCTCAACAGTGTAGTGTTTTTCATCACATATCTGACCCTATCCTGCTGCCGTGGACCCCGGTGAGCGTATTTGTAGAGATACAAATGCATATCAATATAAGATAATAATAATACAGTTAAAGACAAAATTATTAACCCCCCTGTGAAATTTTACATTTTTTTTGAATATTTCCCAAATGATGTTTAACAGAGCAAGAGAATGTTTTCACATTATTTCCTATAATTTTTTTCTCCTAAAGAAATTCTGATTTCTTATAGTTGCTTGAATAATATAATTAAAAAAAAAAAAAAATTAAAAAAACTGCTAAGCCCCCTTAAGAAATTATTAGTTTGATAAGCTTTAGAACAAACCACTGTTGTCCAATGACTTGCCAATTTAACTTAATTTGCCTGATTAACCTAATTAACCTAGTTAAGCATTTAAATTGCACTTTAAGCTGAGGATTAGTATCTTGCAAAACAACTAGTAAAATAAGATGCACTGTCATCATGGAAAAGACAAAAGAAATTAGTTTGGACTTGAGAGAAAGAATTGTTAATGCTCATAAAGATGGAGAAGGATACACACGTTTATCAAAGCTTTTTCAAGTGTCAAGAACTGCAGTGAGAAGCATTATCAAGAAGTTTAAAGAGACCAACACAGTGGAGAACAAGATGGGCAGAGGCAGGAAGTTAAAGATTTCAAAAACTTTGGAAAGAAAACTAATGAGAGGGGTTTCTAAAACCCAGGAACAACTCCCAAGACACTAGTGAATGACTTAGCCAAGTCTGGAATTGATGTCTCAACGAAGACAGTCACTAGAGCTCTGCACAGAATGAACTGTGAGGTTGCCGACCAAGAAAAACTCCACCTCTGAAAAAAAGACACCTCCAAACTAGAATGAAGTTTGCTAAGGACAACCTGAGGAAAAGTGATGCATACTGGAAACGTGTCCTTTGGTCAGATGAGACATAACTAGAGATTTTTGGCCATAGAGATGTTGCCTATGTTTGGAGAAAGAAGGGAGAGGCATTCAACCCCAAGAGCAGCGTTCCCACACTGAAACATGGTGGTGGGAGTATAATGCTGTGGGGAGACTGGGAATCTCGTCAGGGTTGAAGGAAACATAAAAAAGGAAGACTATCAGAAAATTTGAAAGACAACCTCAGACAGTCTGCAAGAAAACTTGGTCTGGGTCGACATTTAGTCTTCCAGCATGATAACGCCCAAAGCAAACCGCATTTCTGGTGAACAAATACCTCCAAATGAGCAAAGTGAGTGTACTTCACTGGCCTGCACAAAGCCCAGACTTGAATCCAATCTGTGGGGCACACTAAAGTCCAGAGTTTGTGCCAGAGGACCAACAAATCTGGAGGAGTTTGAGAGAATTGCTAAGGAAGAATGGGCTGTCATTCCTCAGAAGACATGCTTGAAACTGGTTGAGAGCTACAGCAAACGACTAAAGGCTGTTATCAAGCAAAAGGGATACACTATTAACTATTAACATCAGAGGGCTAATCATTTTGACCAGTAGACTTTTTTTTAATTATTGGTTGTACATTTATTTCTGTTTGTATTACAAACACTACAATCTTCCTGAATAAACTATTATGTTTAAAAATGCTGTGTTTATAAAATCGTCTTTCTGTTAAACATCACTTGGGAAATTAAAAAAAAAAATTCAAAAAAATTCACAGGGAGGCTAATAATTTTGTCTTCCACTGTATAATATAATATAATATACACTTTTAATATAATATTATCTAACATTTAGTTTTATTTTTATAATTTATTATTTTATATAATATTTAATATATCATATAATTTATGGTTTAAAATAATTTTAAGTATGTATATTTTGTAGAAATTAAATTCTAATTGTGCAAAATTGGCATATTATATGTGCTAATTTCCATCTTTTCTACTTACAGGAGGCAGTTCCCATGGAATCTGATTCTGCTCATTATTTTTGTGAGTATTAAAACAACCAAAACAACCATAAGTGTTTGGTTATCAAACTGGCTATTATTTGACAAATACTATAGTAATATTGATAAAGGACAAGCTTGTTTTCACAAAAGAAATTCTTTATTTAAACATGTAATGTCTCTTCCTCTGTTCAAGACTCTGTCTCTTTCGTACATGACAGGAATGCTGTCCAGGTACAGTCTCACATTATTATATGCGTATTATGTCTCTTTTACAAGTTAACAACAAATGTCAAGCATTTTCTGCATATTGTATGGGTACATATTATTTTTCTACTTTGTCATACTTGCACAGTATATAGTGTTATGTCACAAAATGAATTCAAGTGACATATTTTTTGCATACAACAAGATTTGTTTTTGATAGGCCTATTTCTAATTTAATTATTTCCCCTCTCTCTAGCTACTACAACACTAAATCTGTCATCATCTGCCTGGGTATTACTGCCTTGGTGTGTCTGGCTATTACCATCTTTAGCTTCCAAACCAAGGTTAATGTTTTTAAAAGCAACACATTTTTCTTGAATGCAATAGTTTTTAACTGTAATATGCAGTATATTTATTCTGATCAAATATTTGTGATTTTACAGATTGACATTACTTCATACCAAGGCGTGCTGTTAGTTTTCTGCACAGTATTGTTTATTAGTGGACTTGTCCTGGCAGTCATCCTGCCCTTTGGATATGTAAGTACCTATGTCAGCAGTAGACTGGTAGATTTATCATTTCTCAGAAGGGTGTTGGACTTTAATATTCACAGAAATGAGAATGTTCTTTCACCAAAGTTTTTCTCTTTACAGATTCCATGGTTGCATGCTCTCTATGCTGCCTTGGGAGCAATACTGTTTTGCATGGTACATAATTCTATAATAATTTCAACTCAGATCAGTATTAACCTCTGAAAAACCTGACATATGGTATGATCAGAATCAGTTTCTGTTTTTTTAAATTGGAACAGTTTTTTGAAACCTTTAGACAAGCCTTGAAAAACAATTTGAATATGTTTTTTAAGTATCGATTACGTTAGGCTTTTATGGCATGATGAGAATATGGAGCTTATACACAAGTTGCTTCAGTCCAGCAACTATTCATATTACTAATATTACTAACAATATAAAAGTTATTCTTGTATTCAAAATCTGTAAAGATTTCACAGAAGAAAAAAAGATATTTACTGAAAGGCATTTTACTTAAAATGTATAAACTGTCAATCAAGCAAAACAAGGAATGTAATAGTTTCTTTGTTTTTTTTTAAAGTTTTTAATTTAGAGGCTTTTGTGTATCAAATATGATAACATTAGGCTTTATATGGTTTAAATGTCCATGCATTTATTTGTTTGAGGAACAGAGTAAAATGAGGATAATGCACAGTCAGCATATTATCAAAAAATTACTACTGATAAGGTTTTTAAAACATTATCCCTTGTGTTTTTTAGTAATTATTGTGTTTGTTTAAATTATTGTCATTTTAATTTTTAAATCTCTCTTTTGTCTTTTAGTTCCTGGCATTTGACACACAGATGCTGATGGGGAAAAAGCAATACACCATAAGTCCAGAGGAATACATTTTCGCCACTCTCAGCATATACCTGGACATTGTTTACATTTTCTCTTTCCTTCTCCAGTTGTTTGGTACTTCAGATCGGGAGTGATTGTGCTGTTAACCCGAAGCACCGACGGCTCTTCTTTTGTCTCTCTGATCTGAGTGATCATTTCCTTCCAGCATGATATGGATCTTCGGTGCATGTTTTCGAGTTTAAGCTCACATCAGCTTTTATGATGTGCCATACATTTATCCTGTAGCGTGAAGGAGGTCTTGCATATACATTGCTTACTGTATGTACACTGGTAAAACATTAACAACATTCAGCTAGTTTTACAAAGGTGTCATAGAAAACAATACAACAATTATGAAATGCACTGTCAACAGTGAAACCTAAAAGATGTCATTAGAAGTGAAAGCGCATGAAATATTAGAGCGTAACATTGAGGTGAAACTGTAGTAGGATTTATCCATCGATGTCCACCACATTCTCCTTTGTGTCTGAAAAACTTTCATATGTGATATCGCAACATGAGTACATTTTAACAAGTCATTCTGAGAAATTAGATATTGTGATGAATATTTTCATAATGGAGTGTTAACAAGTTTTTTGAATATCTGGCTGGGTTTTAGGAGTACACATATGAATCAAAGTAACATTTACATTTCTGAGTTCATTTGGACAAATTTGATTTTAATAATCAGTGCTTTCATTTGAATTTACCTTAATATTTTATAGGAATGTTCTATTTTGATCTTCTCTACCATTGTAAGGTCAGCTTGGTTGACATATGCTTTTGGAGCATTATTTATATTGTTTAGGCCTCTCTATGTGTTAATAAATCTAATTTTGTTTTTCTTTCCATAGCACAGATCTATTTTTGAAGAAAAATAATGATTTTGGATGTGTACATAAATTTACAATGTTCACTAAAAGAGTGCAAAATCACTGTAGCTTGTTTTAAACAGAAAGTTATATATGAGTTTTTTATTTTTTTATTGTCCTGCTTGTGGCCTGTACAGTATAGAGACAGTGTGTGACCAATAAATAGAACTTATTAAAATGTATTGACTATGAAATTATTAAATGACAAGTATGTTTATGTATATA
>JAUMHE010000080.1:10553633-10583515 GCA_032359235.1 Enteromius mattozi | reverse complement strand
AATCGTGAGAGAATCGTGATCTTTATTCTAAGCAAAAAAATCGTGATTCTCATTTTATCCAGAATCGTGCAGCTCTATTCAATATTTTTTAAAAAGTCACTTGCCTTTTTTACCATTTTTGTTTTTTCAATGTGCACATTAAATGTACTTTAATTGACAAGACAAGCAAAGTTACAAACATGTACAATTGCAAAATGAATCACTTTATGCTTGCATTCTGGGAAGAAAAAGTGGCTATGCATTTTAGTTCTGCTTAACTAAGTTCGCGTGCCTTGTATTCTTCTCACGACTTCTCATGACCCATATGGACTCTACACAAACAACTCCCATTCATGTACATCTGTTTAACCTACAGCTTTAATTCTTGTTCATGCAAAGCATGTGATATATGAGGTGAAGACATTCGTCAGAGTCTACGAGCACGCTGACAGTAATTCACACATCGCGACCATCCTCACTGCTCTGTTTACTTCAGATTGCGCTCGATGTATATGAATGCAGAACAAATCCTTGTCAACATCTAATCAATACCAGCAAACCTGCCCTTGAACATCTCAGTTGCACTATAATGAAACCCGAGAGTCCTCCCTTATTTGCACTTGAGGACAGCACTGCAGTGGAACCGGCTATAGGCTGCCTTCATTTCCATAGATATGCGCAGTGTGGTAATGAGAGCATGGCGGGGTTTGCACCTCTCTTGATTACTCTATTGCAGTGCCACTAGGGCAGACTCTTGGGAAGGCTTGCAGAAATAGAGGTCACAGGAGGCAGTAAGCAGCTCGGAAGGGTTAGCAGGGGACTGGCTCTAAAGAGCTGGTACCAGGTGTGACTGTGGATGGAAATAAATGGTCTGTCTATCGCTCCAACCTGCATAAGTAACAATATTGTGGTGCACGCTTTTGGTTTTGCCAGAAATATGGATGTTTAATGACCTACCAACACACATTGCAGCATAATGCAGTCTTCCATAGCAAGTGAAAATAACTTGTATTTTATATATATCGTTACTGCATGTATTTGCATGTATTTTATATATGGTCACTGTTGGAAAGGAGCTATATGCACAATGGCAATCCTTTTGTTTTTATAAAATGAATAAAACAAAGAAAAAGGACCAAATTCTGAAAATACATATATATATATAAAATACAATATCATATATAGATGTCTAGGTCAATGCAATAATTTTGTTATTATTTTTAGTGTGTAGTTAGTCAAATTACACGGTGGTTTAAAAATTATATTAGAATCTAGATTTAGAATTTTTTTTATTATGAACATTTTGAGAACATATGAATATGATTTCTAAAACAATATATTACTATTTTTAGAACTTAAAAAAAAGCATTATTTATATTTTGTGGTGGCAGTCAAATTAGATTAAAAACTGTGTTTGCCTAATAATATAAATACATAAAGCAAAAAGCATTTGTTTTCAATCTTTCCTCAGAGAAATTAAAAAGAGCTTTGACTTGTAAATCACATATATGGTGATTCTTCCGAAAGAAGATTTTTTTTTTCCACTCATGGTTTACTGGATTAAAGATGAGGGGGAGGGGCTGAAAAAAAAAATCTCTCAGTTTTATTCTCCACCCTTTTCAAGTTACACTTACAAATCAGGATTTAATATTGTCAGGCATTACATCAGCTCCTCTGTTTGTATATCAAAAAATGTCAAACTATGACTTTTAGCAAAAATTTAAGGAAAAAAAGGTAGCCACAGCCAGTATTCCAGGATCCACGCACAATGTTCGAGACGGGAATTCCATGAATTCCAAGTCATTTATCTCTGAGCAATCTGCATCCCTGCCAAGAGTGCAAGAAGGAGGGGAATGAGTCTTTTTCTAGGCTGCTTGGTTTTCAAAACTGTGTCTTTCAGCAGTGATTCATCCTGTGAAGGAGAATTTCGAACTAAGTGCGTGTGAGTGAACACACATTTCTGTAGCAGTACCAACAAAAACAGACTCTGTCCCAAGGAATCTTCAGCATGCGTTACTGAGAGTTTCAAATATTTTTGGAGAATCACATAATTTAAAGGAAAATTAACAATGTTACAGTTCACAACTTTACAAAGGTTACGAGTTTAATATTGCAGTTTAGTGTTGTTTTATTAGTACATTAAACCATTCTTGAATATAGTTTTGCATCATATACTATTATTTTTCAGTGTTGAAGCTGTAAATATATATTAATATTAATTATATTAATATTTTAAGAATGTACTTTTATATTAATAATATTTTATACATATTTTAATATTAATATTTTCATTAAAATATATATTTTAAAAATATATTTTGCAACTGGTATATATTGGGTTTGATGTTTTTGAAGCATAAGCAGCTCTTTTCGCATCCACAGCTGGCTCTCGTTGTTCCTCTCTATATTATGCTGTTCAAGGCACATGTCAAAGCTCTCAACTTTACATTCAAAACTGAATGATTCGCATAAAAAGGGTGTTTCATTACCTGAAAGGTCACAGAATATTTGGAAGACTAATGAGCTTCAAATATTCATACTGTGTAAAGTGATTTGCAACATTTTCCCGCCCCACAGAGTGTCATTCTCCATTTTATTCCGCCAGAGCTGACAGCAGTTGGGTGAGTCAGTGCAGCAGTGCTTAGCAGACCTGCTCGGCTTAGGAAGCCTATCTAAGTTTGGGGCACTTAAGGAGGAAATTAGAGACCAGTGGCTGCACACTCTCACAATCCAGAAATTCTGGAAAAATTAATGTCCCCTAGTAACTCGTAAGCACACAGGCTGTGCAAATTACATTTTGAGCAAAAATTTGTATTATCAGGTGTGCTTCTTGCATTGCAGCATGTGAAGTTGCATTGCTAGAATTATTATCACGCATTTAGGGTTAAAAATCTTCAAAATATACTTCTCACACATAACAACTATTTTTTTTAAAAACTGAAAACATTGTCATTTTAAACACAGGAAATGTGTGCTTCCTAAAGCTCAGACAGTACAGCATGACACTTTCTAGCAAGCTGAGCATGCATAACTTGATGAAAATTTGGATGAAAGTGTCTGCCAAATGAATAAATGTAAAGGTAAATACCCTCAGAGGCAGAGAAACTGACCAAATGAAATACACCAAAGAATGCTTTTATTTCAGGTCTGCCAACATAATAATAATATAATTATCATATTAGAAATTCTGCATGAAAACACTCCACAAAACAGTGGGAGTGTCAACCATTTGAAATCACGTTCAAAAACTTGAAATTTCAAGAATATAAATATAAATAAATATAAATAGTTTTAGCAGTATTTCCAATCAACTCAAAAATAATAATGGTCAGAATGACCCAGAATATAAGCAAGCAAATGAGCGTGCTTTTGGTTAGCCTTCTACAAGACCTTTAGCCTCACAACTAGTTTGTTGGTGTTCCTCCTGGCCCACACTCGCTGAGAGTCACTGCAGAAATACTGTTTGGTAGTTTTACCCACACCTGACATTCTCCCTCTGCATTTTTACATAGCTACAGCAACTATAAATCGATGTGCTCCCTCAGCTTCACAAAACACTAGACTCGTCCAACATATTCCAAGTGAAACCTGAAGTTGTTATCCAAACTGGACTTGTCATTCCTCTTTTGGGCTTCCATTGGCAGCAACAACAGCCATCCTTACTCAACAGATAGGGCCGCCTCTAGGCTTTTGGCCAATAGCTGCTACTCAAACCCACTGAATGCTTTTTCATACAGTCCATTCCAGCAGGTGAAGTGCATCCTGATATCACTAGGTTATTTTTTCATTACAAACAGATGCCCTGAATTCAATTCTGCCCAAAACGGCTTCCAGAAATACCTTCTACCATCTTCACTGCCTTCCCTGGGGTGATCCATGCCATATCTCCATTCCATGGCAATATACAACCTTTCAGTAATGACAAATATGTCCTTTTTATGACTGAGGGACGTGATGCCCACCTGCCCAACACAGCTTACTTCCTTTCACACTACTACCTACACTTCCTCCCCCAGCACTCGCCCCGCTGTGAGAGTTATTGAGAAAAGATGCACCATGGGCTCGGACACCTGCCTGCTCAGCGGCCAGTGCTGGTGGAAGCTCTGCTATCAGGCAGCTCGGTGTTTTCTAGAGCAACACTTAGAAGTGAAGTGTTGGTTTTGAAAAAATCGAGTCCACGGTTAGCTCTAATAACAAAAGGATAATAAGGTCAATGAATGTGGTTAAAACATGTAACTGTGAATCTCAATAGCTGCGGTCTTCTCTGGTTTCTTTATAAACTGAAAGGTAAGATGAAATCAGAAACCCGGTCTGCTTGCATCTTTGCGTTGTTTCTGGATTACTTCGTGAGCATGGGCGTGAAGCTAAAATAACATTTATAAAGCCAAGCTGGATCAGACCACAGGGTGTATGCTTATGAAACGGTTAAAGAGTAGATACACCATCATACTCAATGTCAGGAAAACCGCTTCCCTTTATCTATTTTATAACTTATCAGGCAATTATTCATAAAATGGTCAACACCTTAATACACGTTCTTTCTTCGCTTTGCATTGTAATCTCATTTCAGTCTATTTATTATGATGACCTTGTAAGGGCATTGGAGATTGCAAATGATAAAGACAGAGTGCTTTGAATGAACTTGCAAGAAAGCACACCTGATTTACTCATGATGTTAAAAATATATGTTTGACAACATTAAGTAAATATCATTGCATTGTAATAATGTCATGTCAGGTAAAGATTGACAAAAAATAGTAGTACGCAATAACACCAATGTATCACTGTGGGTCCAACAGGAAAACCATGTTCACAGGTGAAGTAACTTACTTTATGTAGCTAATGTTTGCATACATTTGCATACCAAAACTCAACAGCAATTCATTCTTAAGTGATAAATACGTAGCATTTTGAGCTTAAACTCAAAACAGAGAGGAAAATACTTTTGTTTATATATATATATATATTAAAAAATGTATACTAGTAGGTCTATTAAAATGATAATAGCTTAATAGATAATAGATAATAGCTAATTTCTGAATGCAAGTTACTGGAAACTTAATCATTAAAATCACTAGTGCCATACCTGTCATTAAAAACATATATAATATGATACTATTTTTATCTATAGCCTATAATTCACTGCATGTAACCAACATACATGTCTGAAAAGCGTTCGTTGTTACAAATTAACTGCGCCATTAACATGTTGTAAAATACAATTTAGGTTTTTCTTCTCGCATTCTGACCTTTGTCTCTGTGAAAACAAATAGCCCGTAAATCAAATGCATCTATTGTCGGATTCATTGACTTTCTGTCTCTGCAAATCCGAGACCTAAATGTTTCCTGTCATGGTAGTGGGATTTATAGGGGTGGGGCGAATGACTCAACGTAAAACTTGGTTAAACTAATTTTCTTTTTTCCCCATCAAGCAATTTTCCTCATGAATCCCTAATAATAGTCCTCTATGCTGATTTACTACAGCGAATCCAAAATCATCGAGACCCCATAATAAGTATATCTATCCGTGAACATTTCGGACCGCGAGTTCCGTACAGTCTGTGACTTCTCAGCCATTTAAATTAAGATGCCCACTTTTTAATACACGCCGACTTCAGTATCACACTCCACAGCGGAGGATTAGCCGGCACGATCGCGCGATGATACACTTCAGTATTTTCATGGTTCCACTTTCAAGGACACTGCAGCTCACACTCATGCAATTACACACACAACACACAGATAAGCGACAGAAATCAGCGTATTTTCTTGCCGGCCCGGCCAGCTCACGCCACCGCATACGAAGATGGCTTTACCTTTTTACTGGTTCTGCTGGGATAGCCGTTATATGGGTTGATTCCTGTCCTTGGCGGCACAGAGAGCAGCATTTTTACAGCAGCAGGCAGCAGCAGCAGCGCGCGCTGTGTCCGGAGCGCCTAGAACAGCCAAAACAGTCAGCTGACGTCACCGGGGACATTCAGCCTGGAGTCTGTGGAAGAGATTGAGTCGCTTACACACACACACACACACACACACATACACATTTTGGTTTTTGTGATTTATGGGGACTCTCCATAGGCGTAATGGTTTTTATACTGTACAAACTGTATGTGCTACACCTAAACCTACCCCTTACAGGAAACTATGTACATTTTTAGATTTTCAAAAAAAACACCATTTAGTATGGTTTTTAAGCCTTTTGAATTACGGGGACACTGAAAATGTCCTCATAAATCACCTTCGTATTGTAGTACCTATGTCATACCCATGTCATTATACAAATTTGTGTCCTCATAAACCATATAAACGTGCACACACACACACATACATGTTCACACGGGAAGAAAACAGCAATAGTACACGCTATTCTGTTCTATAGGATAGTTGAAGCTATAATCTCTTATAATGACTAGTAAAAGAGTTTTGATTTCATATCAACTTTTTCTTTTTTGAACAAGGATCGTAATGGAGGAAATCAACTGAAAGACCCATTCTTGAACTTTCAGGAAATCGACGCTGAATTTTCCCAGCTGCATAAACACAATTAAATATGATATTCACTGGTTATATATGCACCGCCTCTGGGAAGCTGGGCATTCACACATTCATATATAGGCTATTCTTATTGTGATAGACTACTCAGTTAAACACTAGCAAATGTCAATGATCGGTCCACCGCATAGGGTGAAAATGAAAAATTATAGTAAAGTTAATGGGGTAATATATGCAAATACTGTAAAGATGATGTTTTGTGAAAACAATTCCCAGTCAAAATGTATGTTTAGGAAGGTAATACTTTTATTTTTAAATTAAAATATTGTTAAATACATTTTTGTATGCATAGAAAGCTGTGAGTTCTTTAACTTTAGTTAAAAACAGTATAATTATGTTAAAACATACAGCAAATATTCTAAATTATTGAGCATTTTTTGATATTAGACCACAGCAAATGGGGTCAATTTTAGCTTTTACAACATCTGAAAGTGAAATAAATAAGCTTTCCATTGATGTATGTTTTGTTAGGTTATGACAATATTTGTCCAAGATACAACTTTTTGAAAATCTGGAATTTGAGGATGCAAAAAATCAAATACTGAGATTTTGATTTCGTTCCTTTAAAACTGTTCACATAAAGTCCTTAGCAATGCATATTACTAACCAAAAATGAAGTTTTGATATATTTACAGTAGTAAATGTACAAAATATATTCATGGAACACAATCTTTACTTGGCATCAGTAACTTTGACTCATAAAATATATTGTTGGCTATTGCTACAAATAAACCCATGTGACTTAAGACCGGTTTTGTGGTTCAGGGTAACATATACAAAATTATATGAATAATATTGTCATGTAAAAGAATTGTTTTCATAATTATCAGAATAGATTTTAAAATCAAATTTCTTCCTGGGATGGCAAAGCTGATTTTTCATCCTTCAGAAATCATTAATATGCTCATTTGGTTCTCATTAGTCTAAACGTTTAAAAGTTATGTGTAAGTTATGAATTTCTATTAAATATGCAGCCACCGAAATGTCTCCCATACTGCCTGTCAACTTATTTTTATAGGGAAATTTACACAACCACACCTGCTATTTAACAATTTTTCTTATTACAGTGTAGGCAAAGGAACACCATGTTTCCAGCAAAGCCCAAAAGACACTTGGGATCATGAGTCAGCCCACAGCAGAACCCAGTCATACACCACTAAGTCAGCTCCTCCAGCATCACAGCCACAGCCGAGAAGCCAACAGTGTTTATCTGAAGTCAGATGAGTGGTTAATGTGGGAGGATAGTTGTTTAAAACTCTGATTTTTTTGTTTAGCCACTGCAGATGAAATCTCTTTGCTTCCAGTGCTCTGTCTACAGGTTTCTGGCATTTTCCTTGTTTATGTTTAGATAAGAGCTACATGCTACATTCCTACGGTGTTGGTACAGTGTTTAATATGTACAGACATATTTACACTTTCTGTATATTTTAATGATTAAAGCCTTGTTGGGTGTTCTCAGAGAGTTAAAAAAAATTAGGTTTGAAAATGTATATATCCATTTTCACAAATGATTTTTGATTTGCCAAGAGTTCAGTTCAGTTTAGTTTTGCAGTTCATTTTATTTATAACATTTCAGATTGGGTAATATCAGAAAATTGGGGTTTAAACAGAACAGCGTTTCCAAGCCTGTAAGCTGTCCTGGACAAATGAAGGTCACTGCGCTATTGATTTGCATATGTACACAAGAAGATAAACAATTTGGCCTTCAACAAAGCAAATCGAACATCAGATAGATACTTACAAACACCCTATGGATTAACATTGATTATACATTTTTTTGATTATAAAGATTTCATAAAAATATGTAAATTGTAATATATGCCTGGCGAAGCTGAATTTTTAGAAGCCATACTCCAATACTCCAGTATTGTCACATATTACATTTCAATTAATCACCAACTTTTTTCCCATGCCTAAAGCAAATAAGTATGAATTCTTACTCAGACACCGGCTGTCTTTCAGAGGGACTTGGAGAATCTTGATGGGGGTTGGGAATATCTTTGGTGTTTGTGCATACCTTGAATTCTTCAGGTGTTGTCAGCATGGCCCTAGCGGTAATTATCACCCTGTGGAAGCCTGGCTCACTTCCCTACCTGCTATTTAGGACGTCTTCCTTTGAAGGAAATACCTTTTTTGGACAGAAAGATCATGCATTGTTACCCTGATTACCCAGCTTTTGCTGTTGTTGTTGCAAAGATTTCGTTTGACACAAACAGGAAACCGCAACTCTATCTTTCCAGTGTCACCATTGGCGAAGGCGATCCCATTCTGAGCTCTGTGACATCTGCAGTGCAGGGCTTGGAGATTCACAGGCCTAATTTATGCAACTATCCATCTTCGCTCAAGGCTGAGGGCCAGAGGAGTAATGTTGGCCTAGCAGACATCCCACAGTCCAAGATGTGTGATGTAATTTACCCAATGTTCACACGCATACACAAACACAAACGCACACTAGAAAAAAGGTCTCAATTGCTGCCAATTATTCATAGCGCTCTCACACATTATGGTGATGCTCAAAGGTAACAGAAGCAAAGCTCAAAGCAGCAATGCAATATAATGAGCTGTTACATATTCGGCTCCATTTCCTAGCTAGAAACTCATTTTGTACATGTATATAACTCGAACTAGATTCATGTACGCAAAATAGCAGGAGAACCAAATCATCAGGGAGTGATTCAATTCAATAAATCACTGCATGGACCTTTTTGTGATTTCGTCTCTCGTACTCCTGCCTGTCTGCTGCAGGCTGGTGGAGTCTGGGAACGCAGTCCATTCCTCTCCCTCCCCCCCATTGTAACCAGCTCAGACTCCAGCTCTGTGGATGGTGAAGGCGGGGGGATTGTGTGCAGATGTGCTTGGAGAGTGGCCAGGCGCTTTGCCCTGAGAGAACATGTGGTCTGGGACTGTTTACGCTGGCACTGTCTCAAATCAACCCCTACACAACATGCTAGGCCTCACAGGACACCACACACACACATACACACACAGATCTCTTTCCCCCGCTGCTGCTCAGGAGCCGTTCTGCTAACTGAGCGACATCAATTTTCGTGTCAGTTGTTGAACGTGAGGTGCATCCATTCACCAAAATGAAGCAAATATATTTTAAATAATGACTTAATTTTGTTGAAGTTGGCATGAAATTAAAATGAATCATATACTATGCATCTTACTGTGATCGACTGAACCATGTATGCTTTCTTGAGGTTGTAAGTTTTATTCAGTATATCATAATTGGATCTTCTCTCTGGTGACATATGCAGGACTTCTCCAATCAAATTATTTAGTTCACTTAAACCCCGCCCCAAAATGTATTGCTTAACCCAATCAACAGCTGATGGATTGAACCAAGTCCCCGCTCTACATTTTTTCTTTTTCAGTTATCTGTTACTCTCAGATGTATGTCACAATATGGAAACATCTGTTACTACTACTTTTTCTTTTTCTTTTTTTATAGACGTATGAAAAATGCATATTCTGGCCTCATTTATAAAAAAACCTCCTTTGATTTAATTTATTCTGTGGAACACAAAAGGAGATGTTTAGCAAAATGTTTATGCTACTCTTTTCCATTCTATAAAATTGCATGGTTACCACGGTTTGTGAAGTACCAAAATAAAAATAATAAATAAAAGGCATAATAAAATGTGCGATATGCTATATTTTAAGTTAATTTAGGCTTGACATTTTTATGCAAAACAGACAAATATATTTATGATTATCTTCTTGATTGCTACATTTTACTCTTAAATCTCATTCACATATGCACATAAATAAATATGTCACATAAAAATGTACAACATTTGACATCAGTGATGCCATATTTTTTGGATTGTACTGTGACTTGACCACAATATGCCACATTTTAATATGCACATATTCTTAAATATTATGCACATATTGCATAAATAACATTTTTGAGAATGGAGTGAAATGTTTTCTGTGAATAATGACTTTAATTTCTTTCTGTTCCTCGTGTGAAAAAGAAATTAAGTTTGGAAAACATGAGGGTTCAGCCTTATTTCTTTGTGAACTATCCCTTTAATGAAATTTTTGGATGAGAGCAGATGTTTTGATGCAGGATGGCATAATAACCCACAGATTCATAGTGGCTCGGGATGACAAATCTAATGGCTCACTTGAAACTGGAAAAAAAAGCACTTGCTTTACCCAAATTGGCGGCCAAATCTTGCGCTGGGTTAGTTTCAGAGACAGTTGAACGCACAGATTGTCACAGATGCCTAGGGGGAGGGGGTCATTAAGCATGCATGGATGTCATACTGTGTCAGACGAAGAGCTTGTTGGATTTATACCCCAATGTACAATGAGCTTTATCACCACCCCCAAGCCTTTCTCCCAGTGAGGCATGGGGAATGAGAATAGATACATGTTGAGGCACATGGACGGGCAGCTCCAACCAGAATACTGCTCTCCTTCCACAACATCTGCCGGCTGCACATCTTCCCAAAAGACTGGAATGGATGTCCCCACATCACAGACTGAGTCTCTTGTCATGACCTCTCTATGGCTTGCTGATGTCATTCAGATGAAGAATTTATTTTTCTTCAGTAGGATTTGTTTTTAAAGGGTTTGGCCACACCAATGTTTTTTACCAAGATTAAAAACGGCCATTAAACAGGAGAACGAAATTAAAGTACACCATGAGTGCACCAAGTAAAACAAGGAAATTATAAAAAAGCAGTGATTACGCACGTTCATTAAAAGTGACTCATAAGTGTTATGTGACATCATTTGATCTATTAGGTCATTTCAATGAGCCTCCCTTACAGAGAAGTCTAGTATTCCATGAATCACTGCACTTATATTACACTTGGGTAGGAGCTGTAAAATATCCAAGAACTGTGTGCTATCTTGTTCACTATAACAGTGGGATTTATTAGAGAGGGTGGAGGACAAAAACCCTGAAATGAGAAAATTTGCACTGGCTGGAGAAAAAAAAAGTGCAAATAGACTGATGTCTAGTGCCACCCAGAGGACACTTTGATGGAGGTATTTCATGTATTAACTTGTTTTGGGCTGTGGGGAGCAGCCTTATTATAGTAGTACTTGGAAATGTATATTATACTATACTATAGTATTTATTATTGTTTTTATTTTATTTTATTAGTTTTTAACCTTATTTAAATTAAGTTTGTTATGTGTATTGGTCATATTTGATTGATTTATATGTATTTCCATTTGAGTCGAACGTCTTCTATTCCAATTAGTTACCAATACAATACTTTTAATTTTTATTTCTTAGCTTAATTTTCATTAATGAATTATTATTAATGAATGGTTTCAGTTTTACTTAACAATAGCAACATTTGTTGTGAGGAGCATGGGAAAAGTAATTTTTAAAGGGAGTATTTTAAAAGGATAAAGAATGCTTTAAAATATTTAATAATTATAATAAATTATTAGTTTTAAATTTAAATTATTTGATAATTATTTTACATGATACATATTTAATGTATTGTCTTAAATGATTGTATTGGTTTTTAAAAAAGTTATTTATATTTAATTAAATAATTTGACCTAAATTCTTAGTAATGTTAAAATGTAATAAAAGTCCAGACAATTTCTGAAACTGTAAATGAATAATTAGTTTTGATAATAACATTAAAAAATAAATAATTAAATGAGCCTACAATAAGACTACATGTGATTGTGTTATGGCATTATAAAATATCCCAGTTAGGCTCAAACCCTGCATGGACTGATCCATGAGCTTGCAGTTGGTCTCTCTGTTTCCTCTCTGTCCATATCAGGTAAGACACTTTCATCAAAACCATATAGGCTTAGAAGATGTTGTATTTTCCGCTGGTTAGATATTCTGCCACAGGCATCTATCAAATGCATAAAACAGTACAATATATATATATAGAGAGAGAGATTTATTATCTGAGCTGTCTCTCTGGATTGTTTGGAACAAAAGTTAATGACTCTTTCCTGCTGTTAGTGAGGTGGATTTTCCAAGCCTCAGATAATTCCACTGTCTAGAGATGTGTTTATCTGTTCCTTGGATTGTGACCTCCAATAAACTTCCTCCAGAATAAAAGACGTGGATTTAAGACAGGAAGAAAGCACAAAAAGAAACTGCACACTTACTAGTGTTACTGATTTTACAGATGCTATTTTTTTAGAATCAGATTCCCCCTAACTAAGTTTTTAGTTCTGTATAGGCCTACTAACGTCAAAGCAGATGAGAACCAGCTCCGCTCATGCAATAACCTTTATTGACCACTAGATGGAATCGTGTGACTTTAAGATAGGAGACAAAAGAACTCGTACCTGAAAATGAACAAAGGAATAAACAGACGGGGAAAACGAACAGCTAACCCTAATTATTACACAGCTGTTCTTTGAATTAATTAATATATTTCAATTTATTACATGTCAGTTTATAGTGCTTTAATAATTAATCAATGCACGAAATGTAAATAAAGCAAAATAGCAACTGGAGAATCCTAGCCACCTAAACTTGTTTCAGAACTCTCCATGACCAACAACAACAACATATAAACACTACATATTTTGCATTATCATTATTTAGGCAGTTTTTTGTTTTTGTTGCTGTTCTTCATCCATAATGTTATTAACGCTGAAGAAAAACATACAATCTAAAGTAATAAGCCTGTATGTATTACAAGACCTGAATTTAAAACTTTATTTTTTCCAAGCAACAGCTATCTAGCTCAAAAGCAATTAATCATAAAGCTAGTCAGCTAATATAAAATGAATTACTTGGAGTCACAATTATAGAGCCAAGATGGATGCGTGGTGGGATCAGTTTCTGAGACTGAGGGGGAAAACAAACGGTCAGCCGTAAGCTGAGCCGCGCATGCGCAGGAGCCCAGTGCCGCGTAGGGCTTTCAGTTTTTTGGACTCCTGTCGAGGTGGATGACGTCATGCAGCAGTCCAGTAGAGGCTCCACTTTTCCCCCCTCACTCAAATTGTAACCACCAGCATCAGAAGCGGTGGGGCACAGAAGAGAGGAGCTTTTTTTATTTTTATTTTTTGCAGCGAGCCCGCCAACCTACGATCTTGCATTTTCATCATCCTGATTTTGCAGAAGGAATAATTTGATCACAGAGAAGATCGCTGTGATTTTAAGGATTTTTTAAAAAAAGAAACCACATACCTCTGTTTGCAAGCTGTTATTCAGTAAGCAACATACATGACCGTGCCATTGTACAACACCTCGCCTTTTTAGGCTGGAAAAGCCTTTTTATGCATAGATTTTAATGACACATTCTCTGCTGTGTTATATCGTCTGCTCAGCTACGTTTGCTAGCGTGTCGGAGGGCGCAAGAAACAACAGACCACGGCGGACAATCGTGAGGTTTGGATGAGGTGTTTGAATCCAGCCTTACGTGAACAATTGTGATATTTCCATAGGCAATGCCATCTTGCAATGCAAACATGCTGGCTGTTGGATTGCTTTCCCTGGGATTAGTTCTTGCAATAGAGATTGTAGATCCCACCAGAGCCGTTGAAGGTGAGTAGCCACGATTAAACGTAATATTTTGTCCATGCATGCATTTAGGAGACAGTCTGTAAAGTTTTCAGACATGGCCTGGTGATAGTGACCAGGCAACGTGTGGGCTGCTGATTTCGACACCCACTATGTGGGCAGCAGTGATTATTTCAGGCTTGCAGGATTGATTTTGAATAAATACATATGCCGAGAAGGGTATTTGCGCAATTTTGCTATCACCTGTGTTGAGATTGCTACATCTGTCCTTGTTACCCTCGCCCAGTCTCGCGCGCTAATTTATGATGAAACACTCGCGTTATCAGCATTTGTGTACAGAAACAAGAAATCGGCCGGTTTTAACGCGTTTACCGTGCCTTATGGGGACAGATCGGAGATGTGGGAGTTGAGTTATTTCGTAATAGCTTCATAGGCCCGTGCATTCGCCGGAGTCGTTTATAAATGCAAACGCCTGTCAAATGGTATTCTTCTGCTTGCGTGAATTGTTACAGTATGAGTGCAAGCCGAGCTCGCCACAGGTCTATTTGCATGCAGTGGACATGCTCCATATTCCCGCATTCTTAGCGGTCTATTCAAGTGCATGGACAGATACATCATCCTCTGCCAGTGCTGCTTCTAGGTCGCCCACAAAAGAGTCCTGTCGATTCTTTAGCGTTTGTTTTGCGTGACGTAAACATTATCTAAGGCAGATATTGAGTGTAAATAACTCTATTTGCTCCAAAATGAGGGATCTGAAACCAGTTTATCAGTACTTTGCACAAGTTTGCGCAGTTTGGTTTGAAGTGTGCGCACTTGATGCTTATCGTTTAGTTTTACTTCAAGCATCAGATTTTTTTCATTGTAAATAAAGTGGCACAAAATTAAAAATATATATGATGTCAAATATTGGAATGTTTTTTAATTAGAAAATTATAGATGGTAAAACTATTTTTATACTGCAAATGTAGTATGATTTTAGTCTGATATTTCTATTTCTATTGTATGTTTATAGAATTATCATGTTTTTTTTGATGATTAGAGCACACCACAAAACAAGTCTGTGTTGGCATATGGAAATTTAAAATGTTTTGCACTATAAAACATGGCTAAAAAAGATTAAAACTTTTAAAAGTTGACAAGGCTTGTGCAGTTTAATATTTGCATTTAGCATGATCTTTTCCCTTCTGTCCGTTATCAGAACAGACCCATGACCGATTTTAGGGTTGTGACCCGCAAGTTGAGAACCACAGTTTGGTTGTCATTGTCTCGCACGTCTGATTAGTCCAAGCCATTTGTAAGGTATTTAAGATGCATTCATATGCTAAATATTTTAGAACACCAAAGAGCTCGACCTAGTTATTATTTTATAGCATTTGTTTTAAAAATTTGTGATGTTAACAATAACAATGCAAAGAAATGAGAGGAAAATGGTGCCTTACAAAGCACACCGGATGCCTTTTAAATAAATACTCCAGATAGTTTTCTGTGACATCTGTATAAATTATTCAACAGTCCTTTTTAGTATGGCTCAGAAAACTGGCCTACAAAAGGCCCACATTTTGAATTATGCAGATCCAAATGTAATGCTCATGCCCAAGAAATAAGCGCATAATAATGTAGGCCTGATCAAGAGAAGTTAAAAGACACTGATTCACTTTATTTAGTCGTTCACTAGGCAGTGCATTACACGTTAACTGTAAAGAATAGGCTGCTGTGTTGTCTAAAATGTATAGTTTAACCAAAATTGTAATTTTAGATTTTTATTCACCCTCATGTCATTCCAGTCCTTCTGTGGTTTATCCTTATAATATCCGTACAGTGAAAGACAGTAAAGTTCAGTTCATGTTTAAGCGTGACTGTCCCTTTAAATTCTTAAAATTTTCACTAATCATCAGTTATTTCAGGATGCTTAACTAACTGATATGACTGTTGATGTGTAGTTCTGTCCGAAGTCATGTGACTGAGTCATTGTTAATGTGACGCCACCTCAGACGGCCTGTCAGATTATTTTGACTGTCGCAGATGAGTCTTTTCTGCCGAACTCTGGTAATAGCTTTAGTTGAGACCACAGAAAATAGAACCTAAGCAGACCTCGGATGAACCTTTATCTTGTCTAGACAGAATTCGGGGCCTGGGGGATGTGGGTATTTTTATTATACTGGAAAGTAAAGATAACGGTCATAAACAAATATTCTATATTCGAGCAAACATCAGCTCACTCAGTATACTTTTAAAATAATGAGACAAGATTATCTTGGTGTGGTATGAGAGTAATGTAGGTTTTATGACCTATCAGTGATCTGGGAGTTTGTCTGCTCTGTGGAAGTCGGAGGAAATGGTCTAGCGGACAGAGTCAGGGTTGAAGTTCTTGTGCTGTATTATCTTGCTCCACCTCCACTCTCTCTGGAACATCTGGATTTAGGAGACCCATTAGCTTAGACGTTATATGGGGACGAATGGGAAAGCAGACCATTAGTGACCGGCCTTGGCCTTACAGGATTGGGAGTATGTGTCTGTAAAGGCATTGCTTCACTGTTGAATCACATTCTGGCATGTGATGCTAGGAACTAATTTAATGTACATTTGGCTGCATGGAATGCAGCAGTGGTTCAGGTGTAGGTGGTGAGTGGGCCCGAGCTGGAATCGGACTGCTTTCAATGACTACAGCAGAAACTTGTGGCTTTGCGTGGATCACTGTAGAAGCAGGAAAACTGATGCTGTTTTATTTATCCGAGTAGAATGTTTTTTTCGATAGACCATGCCTGTAAATACTGTATTCTATAAATGAATTTTAAAAGTCCTTTTGGGTTCTATTTTATTTTTAGTTTGTCTTGTTCCCAATTTTTTAAATGGTTTATTCTAGGTTTTAGTATTTTTAGTTTTGTATTTATTAAGTTTTTTATAACTACATACTGTTATATTATTCACTAATATTTAAAAATGTCTGTTATTTCCAGATTTCATTTCATTTTGGTTAGGGTTTAGTAAGTTTTAATGAGTAAGAAATTATATGTTGTTGTTTTTTGTTGTTGTTGTTGTTTTTATTATTATTTTTGTATATTTAGCTTATTTAGTTCAGTTTTATTTTCATTAATTATTTTAATTATTTTTTTTTTTAGTTAACAATAATAACACTAATTTTAGGGCTGCCAAAGTTAATGTGAAAATTGGTATTATTTAAAAAAAGTTGGAAAAGTTTAGAGTTATTAGTATTTAGTGGTATTTTTGTGTTTAATAAAGACTAGGCTATACAAAAAAACAAAGCAGTTTTTGTTCTTTATTTGTTAATTTTGGAGTCATTAAATAACCAACCAGTCTTTTTGGCCTTTGTTATTCAGTGCTTCATCTTATGTACACATCTGTATTTGTGGCTCAGATACTCCGGAGGTTTCTACAATCCTCTTATAGTCTGAAAGGAGTCCATGAATCCTCCTACATTCATACATTAATACATCTACTCATACATTCAGGTTTCATTCAACCATTCGTTTCTCCCACACCATCTCTGCCCCATTTGATGAATGAATAGAGCTACATTATAAACCTCTTGGTAACATTCTCATTCAGGCTGGGATTTCTTTTGTTGTTGTTGTTATTTGAAGAGCAATGCAATGGCAAAGTCTATTACGTAACCTTTATTTGATGTAAAACGCTGCACAGCAGATATTCAAATGTGGCTGCTTACTCACGTAAAGGAATATATAGGGTTCAGTGCATCTTTGACATACAGCCAGTGCTGTTTGAGGTGCTGATTGTGATGTTTCAGACTCAGAATGGTTAAGACTTAGCTCAGGAGTATTAATTGGGTTATGTATTTAAGACTAGTTTTGAATGTTTCTGTAAATAGTATATGTGGAGTATAGAGTTCAGGTTTGTGGTAGAGTTTTGCTCATTTCCAAGTCTAAGCTGATTTATAAACATCATTGTTACAAATGTATATTACTCTTTGTTTAAAATCATTGAATATAAATTAGCTGTATGATTTTTGCATCTTGATTCTAATTGGAAATATGGAAAGCCATAATTTGGAGTGCTTGTCTGTGAAATATGTCTGCTTTGTCTGTGATAAAGTGCTGTAATTGTATATGAGCCTGCTGTAATGCAAGACAAATTTCAGACTTTGTCTGACAATAAAGATTTTATTGTATCGTAAAAACCTAAAACATTTTCGCACACAAAAATAAAATGACATAAAACTTACTAATATCATAAAACTTACAGCACTACTCATTTTCATTTAGTTTGACTTGATGTATTAAAATAGCTAAAACTGGAGTGAAAAATGTATAAAAAACTATATAGACATATTAATTAAAAAAAACGAATAAAAATGCCAAAACACACAACTAAATAACTAAAACTATAAAACTAAAAGCTATTGTAGTAGCTCAGTGATACTAAAATAGCACTGCTTTAAATGGAAGTCTGTTTTGCAGGGCAGATTTGGAAAGTTTAGTCAGGACTTGAATGAATTGCTCAAATCCGTTAATGTATTAAGTTGTATTCAGTGTGCTAAAACAATATCTTTCACACAAAAGTACCAAGGATACCATAAAGAGACCTAATGTAACTATTTGACATTTACATGATGGAGCAAAACTCCACTTAGAATAATCCTAATTCTTTTCAAACTATTTTACAGCTCAAATAACACCGTTTTTGGAAAGAAAAAAACTATGAGTGCTTCTCACAAAAATTTCTGCTTTTAAAAGCATAACAGCCAACATGTACCTTAGACATTATTTTCGTTTGCCTCTGATGTTGTCTGTTAAGCTTGGCTTGTAATGAACCCGGAACATTTCTTTTTAAGATTATACATGGCTTTGACAAAGAAAATCAGTTTATTTTTGTCGCCGTACAAGAACTGTCTCTTGAAATAAGAAAAGCATAATGTAATAGCATTAGATTGCTCAGCTGGAGTCTTCCAACCCTGGGCCTGCGGAGGCTCTAATCTCCCTCTTTTAACCTCCTCTCTCCCTGGGAAACACGGTAGACTCCTCTGCGACTGAGCGCTAAAGCCAGATTTGGATAACCGACTAGATATGGCATGGTTTCTCCTTGTGTGAGAGGTTGGGAGCTGTGGATGAAAGGATATTGTTGATGGTAGTGAGTTGAGTGTGCTGTAATTGGTGTTTTCGGTTTGCGACATGAGTGTTTACCCTATTTAACTGCTTCACCCAGGAGGACATGGCTTCATGTAGCAAAAGCAGGGGAAGATAGGGGCTGTTGATAAGCGAGTGGTTATCGAGTGCTTCTGTCAACTACTAAGTCATGACTATCGCAGACATGCGTGTAATGCTTGGCCGTTCTGAACCTGAAGACTTGATGTTTTGAAGGTTCTAATGGATTGCCTTCCTTCTTCCTCACATGAGGCGCAAACATGGCTGCTCAAATGTTGAGGACAGTTGTCATATTTTCTCAACATCCCACACTCATGTGCTAGAACTTTTTCATGTATTTCTCTAACTTTTACTTTTTTGTTTCTCTCACTCTGTTTTCACTTATATAGGCCTACTACTGTTACTAAAGTTTGGGATCATTAAGATTTAGTTTTATTGATTTCAAAAGAAGTCTTTTATTATTTTAAGTGTCATTTATTCCTGTGATGGCAAAGCTGAAGTTTCAGCATCACCTTCAGAAATCTTTCTGAAATGCTTATTTGGTTTCTAAGAAACATTTCATTATTATTTTCAATGATGAAAACAGACGTGCTGCTTAATATTTTTATGGAACCAGGATACATTGTATTTGTCAGGATTCTTTAAGTATAGTAGCACTAATTAATTGCATACAAAATAAAAGTTTATGTTTACATAATTATGTATGTGTGTGTGTGTACTGTGTATATTTATGTGTACTTAAATACACACACATATGGTGTATTCTGAAGATATTTGTGTATTTACATGTATATGTTTATATTAGTAGAATATATATTACATATAACTGTATTCAATATATTTAGTCATAACATATTTTTCTTAAACATATATGCATGTCATATATTACATTATATATTCACATATCAAATAGACACATTTTGCATATTACATAAACAAAAATGTTAATTTTGGATGTGATTAATCCTGATTTATCATTTGACAGCACTACAGTATATATTTGAAATATAAACATTTTGTTACATAATACATTTTTACTGTTACTTTAAAAAAAAAAAACATTTATTTTTGGCATGCTATTCACTTTTATTTTGATAGGATATTACAGCAGTGACAGGAAGCCAAGTGGGAAAGATGGGGAGGGATTAGGAAAGGCCCATGAGCCGGGATTCGCATTATTGGCGCCAACATTTTTACTGTTACACTAACAATTTAAATGGATCCTTGTTTATTTTAATTAAAAAACATACTTCGAACTTTCAAACAGCAGTGTAGTTTTATTTGCAAACCAGGTGCTAGTTCTTAAATAACAAAAATTACAATAAACCTTTAAAAGTAACACATATCACTTTTGTTCTAGATATTCCAAGTCCTTTTTTTTGTTGTTGTTTTTGGAACTCATCGGCTCCTTTCCCAGTTGACTTTCACTGAATAGACAAACAGCAGACAAAGGCATCCCACAAAATCCCACACACACACAAAAAGTTCAGCTTATAAAATAAAATCATACGGGTTTGGAAGGTATAGAGGTTTAACATCTAACATTGGTCTAACATTGTGTGACCTGTTTTTTTTTTAAGCATCTGTTCTCCACTTGTTGTTCTGTTATATTCCAGATGACCTCAGTCCATTGAAGCTTTTGTAGCACTTCACCGTCTCTCACATCTGGCCATCAGAGAACTGCTCATGTGTGAAAGCAATTCAGATCTAAATCATCTTTTGTGCTGTGACTAAAGGCCATCTGCATCACACCCAGAGCCGTTAAAAATACTCAGCCTTAAATTTACAGATACAGCAGCAGCTTACTAGAAATTTACAAATTTGACGGTCATAAACATGACTTGTCATTGTACTCGAGGCTAACTTGTAATCAGTCATTATGTTGTTCATATAAAATGACTGGTATTAGGAAAGAAACAGGTGTTGTGTGGACATCATACCCACCCTTTAATAGTTTCATGGGTAGTTTACACCTGGGAACATGTCTAGACAGCTTCTGCAATCTTGGTAAATCCTGTCTGTTGCTCTTTGTGTCACATATAACATGTTATATTAAGTTTAGGAATTCTTTGATAGCTTAGTGAATACAGTGGGCATAATCTGGGCATAAAAGTCTTAACTCAAATGCAGGTTAAGCAATTAATAGCTACATGTCATGTTAAAAGAAAATCAGTTGATCAGTATACAGTGAGTAGCAGGGTGAGACCTTTCATGAAAGGTTATTTATTAGTGCAGAGGAGGAAGCTACAATGAAGCAGTTTTATATTTTATTGCATTTTCCATTTCAAATTACGGTTTAAAAATCTATGTAATAATGAAAGTTACAATTATAAGTTACAGATATATATATTTTTTGCGTTTCAAACTACAGGTGAAACACAGTTAACACAGGACTAAATAAAATAAATAAATAAAAAGAATGATGAATGTTTCAATGGGGCATTTTGTAGTGTACAAAAACACTCTTCTATTAATTACACACATACTTGTTATATGTCGAGCCAGTGATTTTAACTTTAAACTATTAAAAATAATTAAAATAAAACTTTGAAGTAAAGTGTTAATATTGGATGAAAGCTTACTGAAATAAAATAGTTTATTTACATTTTCATGTTTATTGGCTCTATCTCACCCAAAGTTGCTTTTTAACAATATGTTGTTTTAGTATGCTTCAAAATTTTGAAGGCAGAGTATGAGTAGAAATGTGTTCTTGTGAACATCTGGTCACTAAACAGTCAGAATGACTCTTCGGAGGGTCTGGTCACATTATGTGTAAGCAGCAGGCCGGTACATGGTGCCCTGGTATTCACAGGATGACTGTATTGTCCTGTTGTTTGTGTGTATCTGCACGCTTCAGTGTGTAAGGACACTTTGTGTGTTTTCAAAGGCACTTTTCTAAGTTTCAAATGATGTGGACCCCCGACCTGCTCAGTGTGATGTTCCTCAGACGGGTCACTGGACTGTATTTGACATTGGGTTTCAGCACAGAATTGGAGCTCAGTGAGAAGAGAATGAAGCCTAGTTGGTCTTTACTTTACCCTCATGTTACTGGGGTACTGGGCTGTTGTGCTAAATAGGCAGTGAAATGCAGCGATGAGCGATTCACACAATTACTCTGTTTGAAGCTTCTTTTCCACTGACAGTTATTTAATTGGATGTTGTTGCTTATATGATGTTTTGTGGATTGTAGTTTGTAATATCGATGCTGAAGGTCCTATTGGTGGAATGTGTTACTGGCCTTTTGAAAATCTGATTATGTATTTTGCATCACAAAGAAATATGTTTTCTCCAAAGAAAAATAATAGTAGGCCTAATTATTGAAGCAGGTGTCAAATCCATGTTAAAATTTTTTGCTAGTCTGCAACTGTTTTATTAAAAGGCAGTAGAAACAAATAGTCAAATATTGTTGAAATTTAAAAGCGTTTTTGTTCTGTATTCTTTGAGTAGAAAGCAAAAACAAAATATTTTGCAACACCCCAAATGTCTTTTGAACAATTTAATTTGTCAATTTAAAAAAACATATTTTTTAATTTCCTAAAAAAAATCTGACTTTAAACTTTTGAAAAGTAGTCTAAATGATTATGCTCATTTGATTTAATACATATTTTTGATGTGCAGAGACAGATATACACTACATTGTCATTTGCATTAGACATGCTAACATCAAATCACCAAGTCACTTGTGTTGCCTCAAATGATCTGTTTTTATGAAAATATGAATATCAGTGCAAACAGCCCTTGATGAGCTGCTTTAATTGTTACTTTCAGATGACACTTTACTCCTTCAAAGAGTTGCTGAGCCTGATTTTATTTAGAAATTGGACTGGGGTGGTGTAATTGACACATGGGTTTAAGCTTTCACTGTCACCTGCAGGTCTGTGAAACAGACGGACATTCCTGAAAGGGAGGAGAGCGGTGCAAGTTGATGAGAACCAGCCTTGCCTCTGATCTCTCGTTTTCTTTCTGTCTTTGTCATTTTTTTCTCTCTCATTTTGCTTGTTTTCTCTGTATTTTAGCCTACAACTTGTAATTGCAAACAGAACCTTCAAGAATTTTCCTGAGAATGCATAACAGAGAGTTATGTAGCAGCGTTTGGTGAAGCTTCCAGAAATTTTCTGCACTGTAATAAGAACCACCCTGATATACTTGTCATTTGAGCAAAAATCTCAACTCTCTGTTCCAAAATTCCATCGCGGGCTCCAAAGACCCGAGTTAAACCCGAGAACTCGAGTCTTTTACGAGGCCATATCCTCACAGAGGACGGGTCTGCAGATGAAATCAATTAAAAGGTGTTGGAATGTGTGGCCGAGGCCTGGAGCTGATTTGGAGGGGCGGTGCTCTTTGAGGGGGAAGTTGAGACTGAGGGGCTGAAAGTGGGTCACACTTCTCACAGCTGGCCTCACTGCCGCCATGACATAGAACTGTAAGAGCAGCTGTCTCAGATAGGGGACCCCAGGTGAGACGAGCCCAGGAGGTCTTTCTCCCTTTTCCTGTCTGAATCCACTATGCTTTTCCTCCTTTTTTATCACTTGCCACCCACAACTTAAAATTGTCTTCCTCTCAAATGGTAATTTGCTCACTTTCATTTCTTTTGTTTGGTTCCCATCGTTCTTTAAAAATATATTCTGTTGTTCCAAAGATGTTCACAGTAAATGAGAATTGTTGTGTTTGGGTGAATGATTCCTTTAAGGAAAGTCTGAATATTTCAACTGGTTATGTGTTTGTGTGACCCGGATGAGTACATTTTTTTGTGGTGTTTAAATAAGACGCATTCATTCTCTGAATAATAGGTGAACAAAGAACAATTTAATTTAATTCACTAATTAATGTATTATCATTTTTATGAATGTTTTTAACTTAACACAGCATCTTAATGTAACAATTATGATGGGCAGGGTGGGGTTTGGAAAGATAAATCAAATAAAAAAATGTATTGATAAAATATTACATAATTTAAGAAAAAAAAACTATGAAAAGGAAAACAATCTTTACATAAGTTGGACAACAACAAACTAGATTTTTTTTTTTTTTTTTACTCGTACACATTTTTACTTTTCAAGATGTTTCTCCTGTTTTTTTTGTTTGTTTTTTTTACAAAAAATCTATTGTACTTTTGTAATCACCAGGGGATCTCTTCTGTGATAATTACTAAACTGTGAAAATAATTTAGGCCATTAACATATTGTTTTTTTTTATTAAACGGCTATCTTGGATGATTTTGCTTTTAGACTTTGTGTCCACTGTCTTGGATTTTGTCCAATAATAAAATCAAAGTCCACTTTGAGGTTTACAGACAAACCACAATAAGCAAATAAAGTTGAAGGGTTAGATGTTCTGTGTATTTTTTTTTTTTCATTCCCTGAGTGCAGTTCCTGAGGTTGTAGGCCACAAATATTTTCCAATCTGATAATGCTTTCCAAAAGACATTTGAAGGTAGTCTCACATTCCAGGTATTCAGTGGTCAAATGTTAAATGTAACTATTTGCACATTTTGATGCCTTTGGTGTAAAAGGACAAATTACTAAAATTAACAAAAGTCCAAGCGAAGACAACAAGAAATAAACAATGAGATGAATCTGGGCTTAACGTCTTTGAAGTAGGGTGTGCCGAAGTTTGTGAGTGCTTTTATGGGATGAACCAGGAGCATGCAGGAGCAATACATTGTGCACATGGATACATGTTGCTATTTGATAAAGCATGGCGGTTCCATTTCCACTTCCATTCAGTGGTTTTCCCCACTACGCTGTGTGTAAAGCAGATCCGTTCTCAGTTGTTGTGGAAAATTACAGTGTACATTCCACCCCACTGTCAGCCTGGAGGGTACGGGAAAATTTTGAACGACGGTGATGTATGAGTGATTGGTTTTTAGCCTAATTTCTTTGGAATTTCACCTCATTAGAAACTGGCCCCATTCTGCAGCGGCAAGCTCAACTCAGATTTGTCCTAGAAAATTAACATCAGAGGACAAACTTGTAAATTGGTTAAACTGCCTCAGCCAGAATTCAGAGAAAAGATCAATGTTTTTAACCTGCGAAGGTGCCTGGAGGTAAAACACTCCTGTTGCTTTTTTGTTCCCCAATGACAAAGCGCAAATGAATGAGACGGATGTTTCTTCTGCATTGGCCGGCCTTCTGGACGTCTCCCAGCCCTGTTTGGAAACAGCATTTGTTATAGCGGGATTGTGGTATTTCGAATGACTGCAGTGTGATGTTGGGTTGCTTAGCGTGAGGACGCCTGGCTGGTGCACCTTTTTGGGATGCTCCTGATGTTTGCAGTTGGGTGCAGGCCCAGAAGGACAAATAAAGGCTTTCTTGATTCCTCACCATAGACTCAGATGCTCTGAAATGATTAACAGTCCCCCTTGATTTGCACCTTCAAAAACTTGTCAGTAGTTTGGCTGTGCGTTTGGAAAAAAACGGCTCTGAATTAACAATCCACATCTCTGTCTGAAATATTTGTGTGCTTTGAATGAAGGCAAGCTCTGTGGGAAAAGTTGCTTGTGTACTCGGTTCCCCCCAACGACCCCAAAACCTCCAATTAGAGTCACAGGCTCTCCTCCTCGTGGCTGCTCGCTGCCACTGTGTGATCGTGAGTTAAATTTAAATGCTGAATGTTTTTATTGTTGCTTTTTTTATGTATGGTTGGTGGCCTGAGTGCTGAGAATGCCCTCGTCTGGTTGAAAGATTCAGGAAAGATTTGTGTTGTCTTCTTACGCTTACACGGGCAGTTTTGGAGTTTTTGCCTTTTATTTGATAGGACAGTAGTTAGACTGGAAGCGAAGTTGGAGAGATAGAGGGGGATCGGGAAAGGTCCATGAGTCGGGATGCCTGAAGTTCAACAGCGCTACATGTCAACGTGCTGCCCACAAGGCTATTGGCACCGACCGCATCGGTTATTTTAACGATGTCCTCACTGTGTTTTTGTGTATTTAACGTTTTAGCTGCGTTGCTATTTATGCAGGTCAGAAAGATCTCAGATTTCATCAAAAATTTTAGAAAATGAATGAATGTCTTTGAAACAACATAATTATGTAAATATAATTATGTAAATAAGGACATAATTTGTACATTTGTCCATTTAAGAATATTAAACTGTTTGGAGATACTAGTCAGTGATGGGTGAATGTACATATAACCTACTGAATCCACACGTCTCCATTGCCAGCTGTTATCCATATTTTACAAGTACTCTCTTGTGTAGTCCTCCTCCCCTGAGCGTCTATTTGGGGCTTTTTAAGTTTTTATGCACTTTCCACTTTGTATCTATCATCCTCCTAATACTGCTGACCGGATCTCCGAGAGCTTAACTGGTGCACTGGAACAAATCCTAGTTCTGCGAGCTTGTTTGGGAAGAGATAAAAAGTCTTGGATGTTGACATGCTTTGTGTTTATTGGATCTTGGGAGCGGTCCTCAAGGAGAGCTCAAAGCAAGGTTTTAAGTACTTTTTTTGTGTGTGGGATAGCTAGTTTCATTGAAGATCTCCTTTTTTGGCCAGATTATAAGTAATTGTTTACAAAACTCTTTTTTTTGTGTGTCTTTTTGTGCTGTTTATCTAGTTATTGTATTCATTAGCTAGACTGAGGTTGTGTGTTTCCTTAAGCCCCAATGGACAATAAGTAATTTGACAGTTGACACACAAGCCATTTCATGGACAGATGTGAGCTATTCATTCATTATTTCTACATCAATTAAGCAAGTAAAAGGTCTGGAGTTAATTCTAAGTGTGCCATTTACATTTGGAAAGGACCTATCTACAAAATTGAAAATGTGGACAATTGTTAGACTTCAGAAATGGAACAAATCCATCAGAGAGATGGCAGGAACATTAGGAGTCGCCAACAGTTTGGTACATTCTGAGAAAAAAAAAAAACGCACTGGGGAGTTTAGGTGTTTATTAGAAGACAGAAAGAGCCAGATGAATTCTGAAGTGCACAGGGATATAGGCTACTGTCTGTGCAAATTCAGTCAAATGCAGTAGTTAATTTGGGTGGCGCTTCATAATACAAATGGACTAAGACCAAAAACAAAAAGCGTTTTTGATGGAATATTCTGCAATGGCAATCTTCTGATCTCAACTTTATTGAGCTTGCATTTTACTTGCTGAAAGCAAAACTAAAGACAGAAAGACCCACAAACAAACAACTAAAGTCACGGTGCCAAAATCATGAAAATTGTCTCAAATACAAATATATATGGACCTAACTGTAGTTGTTTTATTCAGTAATGAAACACATTATTAAATTAATAATAGGCCATTTTACCTATTATTTCTGTTTTTGTTTTATTAAAGCCTGGAATACACTACGCGATTTTAGAACCCATTTGTTTTCATTTATCATGCATATCCTAGCAACAAGGCACACGCTTTTGCGTCAGTTTGTTGTGATCGGAACAACTTTTAAAGTCTGGTAATGTATGATCCTCGTCGTTTAGTGTATGATGTTCAGTTTTCCTTTGTCACTATTTACAGAGTCTGTAAGTGTATGATGCCTAGTGTTTTAAAAAATATGTTCAGATTTTAAAAGTCGAGTAGTGTATTCCAGCCTTAAAGTGTCACTGCTATCTTAGCAACATGCTAACTTCAAATTCAACTGAAGTCAGAGAATAGATTCTACCGGTTGCTTCATTTACGTGTGAAAATTGCTGCCTGTATAGAATGTTTTGAATTTGTCCCTATTAGTTCCAAATTAGCTCTTTAGCTCAGTATGTTTTGGAACAAAGCTAAAAACAAGAATATTCCGATATCCACATTTCACTTATAATCTCTCCCACTTTGTCTCTATTATTCTCCATCATGTCCATGGGGATATCATCTTACATCAAACAACAGTATTTGGAGACAGTTTGGGAAGTGATGGTCTGAGAATAGAGACAGTAATCCAGCTTTCTCATCACTTTCAAAAATGTAGAGAAATGTGGCACATGCACATCCCCATCTCTCTTGTGATTGCAGTCACATACTCTCCCCCTTGCAGCTTTTCCCCTGGTTCTCTTTCCCAAAACACCTCTCCCCCTGCCAAGTGTGCAGAGAGGTAAGTGCTAGAGAGGGAAAGTCCTGCGGAGAATCACAATCAGATAGTTACCGCTTCTGTACTTAACTGCTGCTTGAAAAAAATAAAAATAAAGTGTACAACCACTATAGTCATTGTACTGTTTTGGCAAAACAATGGCTGATTAAAATCAAAAAGTATGCTCGTAAGACATGATATCCCTCTTCACGGTCACGTTTTGTTTGTGCCCTAGCCCTATCTTAAGACATATAAGGATTATTGTGCAAAAATCTTCCCAGTTTGCAGTTTCTGTCTGCGCATTGTGTTTTGAAAAGACTTGTGGTCAGTTGTATATGCTAGTGAGCCACACCCACTGAAGGCATTGTAGCTGCAGTGTTTTACTGGAGGACGGACAGACTGAGAATGGTTTAATTACAGCAGCGGTTTTGCTGAGGATCTCTTGACTTCTGGCTGAGTGGACCAGTGTCAGCAGTGGGGCAGGGCCAGATTACCCATAGTCCTGAGGCGGTTCTGCGGTTTACCTCAACAATCTCATCAGACTGACTGAGCAAAAATACTCCTCTGATTGCCGGGCTCTCCCCGGAGTTAGACTGAATTGACGCATGCTTCGCCCTACTGCCGGTAATGAAAAGACCTCTGTCCACGCATTGAGAGAAAACATCTCTCAGGTTATAAAGGGCAAAAGAAAACCACTGTTTGTGGGCAGCACTTGGGAAATAAACAAACACAACAGCACCTATACTGAAATAAGTGGGTTAATAATATTGCAGCAGAATGAGTTTTCTTGGAATATAAAGCACAGTTATGAACTTGGCATGACTCAGATGTGTTTTTGTGTTAAAACCAGCTATCTTTGGCTTGAGGAATGGTTTTTCATCTAAATGTTTTGTCCTGTCAAAGCTGCCGGTCACTGAGGTATTTGCTTATTTCATAAGTGGTACATCTAGATGTTCCCCTCAACAAAAAATTGACTTATTATTGCTGGAGCATTTAGTGGTTGACCAATATGGGTTGTTCAGTGGATGATATCTAAATGTGATGCTGCACAATGACTGATTTTTGACTATTTGACTGTGTTGTAAGGTACAAAAGTCTGAGCCCACTTGTTAAAATGCTCCTATTAAGCGATTATTTTTTTTTTACACATATTTTTTAAAATTATATTTAAAGTAATATTTTGTGTATTGCTTAGCCTATTCATTTTATGTCATAGCATTTATTATTTTTAGGATTTTGCAAACGATTTGTGTGGATTTTTATGATTTTGTATTTTAGGTGCGAGAAACTGCAAAAATTAAATAAATCCTCATTTTACATAGTATTTACTTAATTTACACTTGAATCAAGTTGTGAGTGAGAACCTTAGAATGATCATATATTGTTGAGTAATTGGTATGAGACATGCATTTCACACTTATAATTTATTTGTCTGTTCCAGCCCCGAAGACATGCAGTCCGAAGCAGTTTGTGTGTAAAGACCAGGTGACCTGCATCTCCAAAGGCTGGCGCTGTGATGGGGAGAAAGACTGTCCAGACGGCTCTGATGAAGCCGCAGATATCTGTGAGTAAACCAGTTTATTTATCTCATCAGATGTGTCATCATGACATAAAGATATGATGTGATAAGCAGAGCTAAAATGTTTTGACGAGTTGAACTGAAGCCAGACAAAGGCCCAATCCCAATTCTATTTTCTACCCCTTTGCCTACCCCTCGCCCCTTCCCCTTGCCCCTTGAAATGAAGTGGA
>JAUMHE010000080.1:10540237-10553533 GCA_032359235.1 Enteromius mattozi | reverse complement strand
GAGAATTGAGACACCCCTACCCCTACACGTGAACGCGCCAAACGGAGGGGTAGGGGAAAGTGTAGGGGTAAGGGGTAAAATTGGGATTGGGCCAAAGTATCAGGTAGTTTTGTGTGCCTACAAGTTAAAAATAGCTTCAACATTTATCTCGAGACCTGTATGATCTGTTCCGCTCCAGTCTAGTTGTTTCTGAAAGAAAGGACGCATCCAGCTGTTGTTGCCCTGACCTGAAATTCACCGTGTACATTGTTTTGCAAATTGCAAGGTAGTGCTGAACTTAAAGGAATAGTTCACCCAAAAATGAAAATTGTGTCATTTACTCGCCCTCAAGTAGTTCCAAACCTGTATGTATGTATTTGTTCTGTCGAACACAAAGGAAGATATTTAGAAAAAAAATTGTAACCAAGCTTTTTTGGCTGTATCTACTCGAGGGTGAGTAAATGATGACAGAATTTTTGCTATTGCCATTAACAATTAATGGCCAATATTAAATTTCAATACTGTTTGGTTTAAATTATTAAAAGATAAAATAACAAAAAACAAATTTAAATGCTACATGCGAATTTAGGCATTAAAATATTATTATACGTGGTATGAAACATTTTTATTAATTTTGATATTTGATAAAGATTTAATTTAATAGTATTTTTAGCTAGTGTTTTAAAAGACTCCATTTAAATAAACATTAGATATCCAGTATCTCATAATTGATATGGAACATATCAAATCAGCATTTGAAGGTTCATGTGACACCGAAGACTGGAGTAATGATGATAAAAATTCAGTTTTGCCTCACAGGAACAAATTAATTAAAATCGTATTCAAATGGAAAAGTTCTTTAAATTGTAATAATAAAATTCACAATATTACTGTGTTTTTTTTTTTAATCAAATAAATACAGCCTTGGTGAGTATTGAAATACTTGTAAAAATCTCACTGATCCCAAACATGTGGTGAATGATAGTATATCAAGCTATATATAAGTGTATATATATATATATATATATATATATATATATATATATAAAACTCAAGTTCTTGTTATAGCAATTGCATATTACTGCTCTTTTACTGATTTGGATAAATGCATTTGCTTAATGACTAAATGTAAATGGAACAGGTATACATTACTAATTCTGATCATTGTGAAATGTTTTGAAGTTGAAATTTCCATGATTGATCATTGCTGAGTACCTGTGACCTTTCCTCATGTACTCAACTAATCTAACCATTGATGGAGCTGTGCATTGACCTAAATGTATTTGTAGTGTTGAGTATAGCCTAGAGCACATGGGGGTTGAAGACGGACACAGACTGCAGTACACAGTTTGAAGGACGCTCTGTGTGTTTCTTCTGAGCGATGGCACTAATTAAACTGCTCTGTTTAGTCTGGCTGACTGCACACAGTCCTGTCCAGCCAAGTGATCTGTGTGTGTGAGCTCATCTCAAACGTAAAAAACAGGAGCCTGGCTCTTTCTATTTAGCACTGACCTGCTCCAAAATGTTTCCGCACACACAGACCTAATGAATCCGTTCGTACCGCACCTCACTTCACATCTATCACACAAGCCAGACACCCTCACAGCAGGCGACCATGATGGCTCCACCATCAGCATTTGGGTATTGCTTTACAGTCCAGCAGGAGAACAGACAGAGCTAGTTAAGTGTTTACATATGACCTTCTGTGCTGTAATTGCTACCGCCTTTTCGTCCTCTCAGGCTGATAAACAAACTGCAAACATGCGTTCTTTGCTATGTACACTAGTCTGTGTTTACAGCTAATGGTTTTTCTTCATTTACCCTTTCTTCATTACACTAATTTATTGGTGGAAATTGTGGGCTTCTTTCTTGTTGATTACTTATTCAAGCTTTCGTTTGAGGATTCATGCTTTGATTTTTTCCCCTCTCACACTTCCTACAAAAAGCACTGTAGCAGACACACCATGGTATGTTATTGTAATACTGGTATTAATACTAATAAACATTTTACAAAACCAAAAAATACAGTTTTCATTAAGGTCAAAACAAAAAATACATTTTCAGTAATCGCTGGTTGTGGTGCTTTCAGTTTTTTCTCAAATGATAAATGAAACCATAGTAAGGTTCTTTGGGAAAAAGCCATACATTGATTTTGACTAATGATTTTGGCCCTCCGAAACTGGTTTGTCCAAAATCACATTGTCCTTTTTTTATATTTTGAATGAATATTTTCAGTTGGTGAAATTTTGGTGCATTGTTAGGTAATACCATGGTATTTACTGTGGTACTGATGTTGTACTGGTCTGGAGATGGTGTCACTGTAATCCATATGCCATGTTTTAGACACTCAAGTAACTTCGCTGCCGTACCATGGCTGCAGCAGGCACAATGATATTACGCATTTGTGAGAGACGGTGCATAAGATCATTGCGCCTGCTGCAGCCATCGTACGGCAGCGAAGTTCCTTGATTATTACGCCAGAAAAGAGTATAATCCCTCGAATCAGATTCAATGATCAATGCTAAGCTGCACTAAAAGTGCTACCGCCAGAACCGGAGATTGGCTGAATTGATTTGAAAACGGTAAAACTGTTTAACTCTTGGCCAGCTGGAAAATGAGCCAATTATCAAGTGGAGTGTTTCTTTAAAAACAATAGTAGTCCACAGTATGTCAAAAATCCCGACCACATTTACAGTACAGTACTTAAAAGGTATCATGTATCAGAAAATATCAGCCCAAAATCCATGGTAATACCCATGGTATAACATTCTATCTCTGCCAAGTGAATTAGAGAATGCCAGCTCCTGCTGTGAAAAAATAATTACTGTAGTAATACCAGGGTACACACAATATACACAGTGTAGTGTTGTACTGAATGAGTAACATATATTAATATACCATGGTTCTTTTTTGTAAGTTTCATCAAGCTTCTGCCAAAAGCTGTAGTTTATGGACTATGATGAGAACAGGACTGCTCCAAATAAATGGCCCATCGTTGGGACGTCGTACACAGAGTAGCTCCCGAGTGTTTGAGAATAAAGTGCTCAAAGCACGTAAACATCAAAGAATTTTCTGCCTGCAAATAAACTTTCGGCTGCAATCCCACCATCTGTCTCTCAAAAAGCGCCACTAATATAATTTCATTGCCACTAATGCAGTTTGGCTGAACACACAAAGGGGCTTTTCATTAGACGGAAGCTCTGACCTTCTGATTTATCATGATCTGTTTCTGCCAATTACACACATTACACACTTAATCCTCTTTGTTAAAGCCGTTTCCAGCGCTTTAGATTCAAGAGAAAGGCCTGTACCGGCTGTCAGCATTTCAAATGAGAATCTATGTTAATTTTAGAGTTACTGTCACGTCTAATCCTGGTCTTAACTGTCATTTTGTTATTAGAGTCTTTGTGAAGTCACTAGGCGGTGTCTGCTGAATGTAACGGCATTGCATCTATTGAAGAGATAAAATGAGACCGTATGCTGGAAAGCTGTTTATTAATTCTTCTTGTTTTAAAACACAAACACACTCTTTCAGACCCAAGTCTGGTGGCTCTTGCTCAGGGTTCAGTTGAGACTTGTTTTGTTGTGCTACGAAGATGTGTGGTTTGTTTTGAAGGTTGTTCTCGTTTCCTGCTTCAACTGTCTAGTTCAGGTTAATTTCTAACTAACAAACTGATTTCCCACCAGTGTCATGGTGCCAGAACAAATAAATCGTGCCCTCCTCTTCTTTCTCTCTCTTTTGTTTCCCCTCTCACTTTCTCTCTGGGTGTAAATCAGAGATTTTAACAAACCTGGCGCCCAGTGTAGTGCCAGTGCTTGTTTATATCTTTAAGTAGGTCAGTATATCATTAGAAAAGCACTGAGATAAGAGACAAGAGCTCTCTTTCTCCTGTTCTCTCTCTCCTGTAGTAAAAGTCAACCATTGCATCATCTGCATCATGTGGAGATATCACTGATGTGTGTACATTTTTTTATTGAGGATGGTCATTTTATCTGCTCAATAACTTGATACTGTTAAAATATATTTTTATATTAATAATACAATTATTTCTAATTACAATGAATTTTAAAATAATTATTATTGTTATTATTTCTAGTATAATTTAAATATTCAAAATATTTCATTTAAATTTATGAAATTACACTACTGATCAAAATAACAGTAAAAAGTTAATATTGTGAAATAATAATATTATTTGAATATATTTTAATGTTTATTTATTTTCATGAAATGCTTATAAAAGGAAGAACCATTAACAACTGATAATAATTGAGCACCAAGTCAGCATATTAGAATAATTTCTGAAGAACTTTTTTAAACATATAAATGCAGCATTGGCGAGCATCAGTGTTTTTTGTTTTTTTTGACCCTAGTAATTGTAAAGTTAAAAAGACAGTAATTTTTTGCATGTTTGTGATTAAGTTGTTTCAGTTTATTAGACTGAAATGAAACCTTTTTATAAACAGGTTGAGGAATTATTGCATTTTCTTGTTTGATAATTGGCACTTCTATATGCAAGTACTGGTGCCCATCCTTAGTGTAAGCACATTATACTGAGCCAGCCCTAGAAGTATATCATAGTGAGTCATGCCGCTTTTTCATTTAGTCTTGTGTCTTAATTGCATGACTGTTCCCAGGTGTCTTACCTAAGCTGCAATTACCCTCCAGAGGTAAAGACAGACTCTCACAGTCTGGCTGTGTCAGGGCATCACGCTGCACGCCCGTGGAGCTCATCTGACTCATCTTTCCCAGGCGGACTGAAATACGCAAAATGAGATATCAGATTCTCTTTGTGACATTTTTCCAGTTTTGTTCTTCTCTCCTCTCTCATTTGCGGCTTCTCAGTTAATTTGGTTCTGTTTCTTTGCCTTAAATTTTACATTTTAGCTGTCTTCCAAACCTTTAAGGGCCACCTACCTAGACAGCATGTTTAGGCATCACAGGCCATCCTGTCACTGAACAGTATATTTGTAATGGCTTTTAAAAAGGATAGTTATTTGTCATTTACATACATTATTAAACATCTGGGAAGTTTACAGTAAAAATAGCAGCTGTTGTTGCAAGAATTTACCATATTGTACCAAATACTGAAAATCTTTTTATAACTATTTTAATATGCTGACAGCTACCTTAAAAAACAGGTGGTAAAGAGAACATGAAGTTTAAAGTTCATCACAAGTATCTTTTCCTGGTAAATACTCATATATAGAGAGTGTATGTACAAAACACCATCCCGGTAACACACATGACACTAAAATAACACAATAAACATTCATTTATAAATAAGATGTAAAACAAAACCCTAATTTACATAACTGAAACATCAAATTTGGATTGTCACACAGTATTCTGGAAATGTTTTACTGTAAACTTGTGGGGTTTTTTTAATTTCCAAAAAGAATTTAGAATTTAAGGGAACTTACTGTAAGCTGATTTGTACCATAGCATTTTTAAAGTGTTTTATCGTCAAAATGACAGTAATTGTTGTAGGATTGTTACTCAGGCACCAAATAGGGTACCTATTACTAAGTTCTTTCACTGAATTGTTTTTCATTCAGCGGGAGGATATGGTTTTCATTTGGAATGTCCGTTTCTTTTTTTTCGGTGTTTTTCAGTGTGTAGAATATCACAGAATGCTTTTGTGGCCAACATGACTGTGGTCAGGGATGGCAAACAGGACAATATGTACACAAATATGCTTTAGTGGAGGAAAAACTTTCATCTGTGTGGGGCAGGATTAGTCCTTGGAAGAAGTGTGTGTGTTTTTAATTATTATAAAGAAGACACCAACTGAACCAAATGTATTGGTAAATCATCAGTCTTGTTCCAGAAAGCTCTGGGGAAATGAGAGCGCTCAGCGTGGGGCCGCATGCATTTGAGTGTGTATGTAAATGCTGTCTTTTTGCATTCAGATGCTGTTTTAGACTCTTTGATTGAATGGGTGAGGAGGAGTGATTATTCAGTGTAATTTGCACTTGTGTAAGGCTGTTGCCACCCACAGCCGCCCCTGAGGAGACTGATATCTGTCCGTGTCATTTACAGCGATTGCTTGGATTGAGAAAAGGTCATCAAGAAATGTGACGTGCAGGAAAAGGTTAAAGGTCGATAACTAGTTATGTAGTTATTTGTATGTATATATGTATGTATGTATGTATATACATTTATTACTTAATGTGATTAATTGCGATTAATTGTTTGACAGCACAAATTTTACAAATTTATTCATTTATTCAAAATTACACTACTTGGAAATACCTGTCAGTGTTTTTAAAAATGTGTAAAGGGAATCTCTGGTAATTTAGTGAGGGAAGCTGAAAGAAGAATTGAGCTGAGATTCATGAATGAAGAAGCCATAGATTTAACAGCAGAATAGGTGAATGAATGGATATGTAGGAATGACCTTGGTAGCTAATGGGTGTAATGAGTATTCTGGACCGCAGAAACCGAGATCAGAGGTTCATTTCATCGTCTGACCTGATTCATCTGTTACTGAGAACAGAGAACAGAAGGTTTGCAAGGACGCAGGGTTAATGGCGTGTCATCGCTGACCTTGGATCATCTGGTCAAAGACAGCATAAAATTAAGTGTCAAAAAGAGACTCCAGTGTGTCTGTGAAGATAACGGAAGGTCAAAGACAGTTTGTATAAAGACCAATTTGCTCTGCACGTGCACGCAGAACAAAGAGCAACAGAAGGAAGGAGGAATAAATAATTCGGATCGTTTTAATGCTTAGTGAGGTTGTTTTGTAATGGAATTAAGCCTTAGTCCATGATTTATGTCATTTAAAATAATAAACAGACATGCTTCTTGAATCTTGTAGCATTTATTTTACATGACGTGAGAAATGCTTGTGATATGTGAAGGGCAAAGAAGTGTCGGACGTTACTGCTGAGGCCAGTGCAGGCAGACATTATTATGAGCCTGTCAGGATGCTCGGTGTGTACATCAGAGCTGAAAGTAGCATGAATGAGACTGAGGGACAGAAACAAACCTTTTAAATGAGGGGAGGAAACGGTGCATCTTACTCACACACACAATTAACAAAAGCACAACAGGAAAGCCAAATGGGAGGTCATTATGTAACTAGGGGTAAGGATAGGGTAAGATGAGTTTAGACACACATATACAGACTGCTAGCATAGTGTTTAGACTTCTTGTGGCTCTTCTCAAGTGCTTAAGTACGGCTCGTCTTGACAGAATGAACCCAGGAAGTCATCTTCCTCAGCCATGACAACGTGGACTTCATAATGAGCAAAAACTGTAGGGAAAAAGGGGGGTAGTACTTTTGTTTTTTTTTAAATAACAATATATATATTTTTATGTTTTTGTATTTTATTTATTTATGTACTGTTACTAATGTTTTTGTATTTATGCATTTTGTTTATTTACTTTAGTTACTTTTTTCTTAAAACAAAGGATCGTTATGATTTATTGATTGATTGATTGATTTTGTTTGTTTGTTTGCTTATTTTTCTTAAAAAATAGTATCTTTAAAATATTTGTCATGAATTTTATTCTTTTTTTTATTGAAAATATAGTACCTTTTAAATCTTTTGCACAAATTTGTATTATTTATTATTTTAATATACATGTTGTAGTATACATTTTCCCTACTTTTTAAAATATAGCATTTTACCTGCATTTACTGTACATTATTTTCAGTTAATTAAGAAAATACTGTAAGTGATTTTCCATAATTCATCTGAATCTTTTTTTTTTTTTTTTAAATAAAGTTAACATTATTGTGATAAAGCTCTAAATTGGTACTAATTGTACTGTTACATAAGCATTCATTTAAAATAATACAAAAAGTTAACAAAGAAACACATTAACAACACAGGCCCATATGTAATAGTACATTTTGCAGATGCTTTTATCCAAAGCGATTTACCATAAAAACACAAAATGATGCTTAATTGTTTTAAAATTTACATTTATTTTTCCCCCCTATATTGCATGCATTAAAATAAATATGGGAAATTTGAGGCCCCCTTATTTTATTTTAAAAAAATCCTAAATATCCTTTGCCTTTTCTTTAAGCAAAATTATTGTTTTAGTTTGAAATGTCTTGAACATGTTTATTAGGGTTCATGAGTTTCATCCATTTATTTAAATGTGTTCTTTGATATGTTAGATGGTTAGATATTTAAAGTTTTTGTTTTCTCTAATAATAGCCCTATATCTGTTTATCTGTGGATGTCCTTTCTATGTACTCTCTATATCCCCCTCCTCCTTTCTCTTTTTGTTTTTTTCCCTGCTCTCTGTTGTGTTTAGAGCATGTGCTTCAGGGTGTCAGCGACAGTGCAGGAAGGAAGCAGTCGTCGCCTGTATGAGAGAGCTCCTGTTAGCAAACGGCCAATGACTTCCCAGTTCACTTAAAGATCACAGAGACCTGCCCCCAATTCACTCACACACATTTTTGTTAAAAAAAAAACCTCTGTCTGCTCCCCTTTTGTGTTTTCCTCCTTCGTATAACTGCTTTTCACATACCAGAATCACCCTTTATTGCTTTCTTTTGCATTTTATGAAACTTTCTGGACACTTTTTGGAGTTAGTAGTTATACTTAAAGGAGTAGTTCACCCAAAAATTATTCTGTCATCAGAAGATATTTAAAAAAAAAGTTTGTAACTAGGCTGTTTTGGGTCACCATTGACTTTTTTAGTATTTTTTAAATCATACTATGGAAGTCAGTGGTGACGCAAAACCTGGTTACAAACTTTTTTCAAAATATCTTTCTTTGTGTTTGGCAGAACTAAGAAATTCATACAAGTTTGGAACTACTTGACGGTGAGTAAGTGATGACAGAATTAAAATTTTTGGGTGAACTATTCCTTTAAGCAGAATTAGGATTATTTGATGAGTTTTGTTCAGACTAGCCTCTTCTCACTCTAGTCACAGAATCTTTTAGGCTGGTTTTTCGGAAGTTGAAAGAGATGTTGAAGAGACGTTTTGAACTTCAAGAGCTGGATTTAGGCTTTGCTTGGATTGTTACCCTGCCAGCTAACCCTGAGAGTGAATCTGAAAGCTTCAGTATAAAACAGAGGCGGAGAAAGGGTCAGAAAAAGAGCCTGTAGATTTATAAGGTTTTGAAAGAAGTCTCATATGCTCACCAAGGCTGCATTTATTTAATCAAAAACAGTAATATTTAAAAGTATTATTAAAATGTAAAAAAGCTGTTTTATATTTAAATATGTACGTGATGCGATCTACAAAAACCCAACAAATGGTGAAATTTTTACATTTTTGACATCATATGAAAGCTCTTTTCAAAACTGTTTTTATTTTGTCCATAGTTTGACTGCAACAAAACTTATGGTTATCTAAAGTTGGCTGATTGATTTTCAGGAAATAGAACCTTGAGAAAAAATGGTTTAAGTGAGACGAGTTTCACTTTTACTTCATGGATTTAAGGAGAGCTGTAGCGCTATACTACATCATTACACAAACAGACTAACATTGCACTGCAAAGGACAGTTTTCTGTTGTTTATCATGGGCATAGTCTCTGAACTTTTATTCACCCCCTTTTTTGGGGTACCTCAGAAAAGCGAGCGCAGTGCACCTGTGCATGTACTGTAACAGACTGTCATGACTCCTTTTTTTTAGTAACTTCATCATCCAATCCTTCATCGGATGTGAAGTAGTCCATTATAACATCATTTTAGGGCACTGAGAAATGTGCATTGATGCACCTTTATTATATGTTACATGTTTTTAAAAGGATACACTCAAAAAATAGCTTGTTGATCTAACTTAATTAAATTGACACCTATTTCCATTCATTTGAACTGATTTATTTGAACTTAAAGTGAGTTAATTGGACTAAAATTCATGCTAATTTAATGAGATCAAACCAATTTATTTTGACATGTTCTGTGCATGTTCCCTGAACATTATTCCCTCTTGTTGATTCAACCGTTGCTTTACAGACTGTTTTATTTATTTATTTATTTTTGGTAACCATTTTTTTTTTAATCTTTTGGGAACACAACAGACATCATAACACTTTATCACATGCTAAACATTCTGTACATCTGCAGCACACATATAGTGATCAAGAAAAAATGGCCTCATCACTGACATTAGCACACAGTTCATGTAGCCATAGCTTAACAAGGTCTACACCATGATGGTAACATAAAACTAAATGGTTTAAGTTAACTTCATATTTTACAAATGTGATTTCATTTAGCATAATAAAATTGAGTGCAAATGACAACTGACTAAAAAACTAAAGATTTGTGTTGTTTTAGCTTATTTATTTGAAGTAAACTGAGCAAACAACTAAAATCATTTTTTTGAGTGTAGGTGAACTGTTTTTGTGGTGCTAAGAGAAAGCACCTCTGCAGCGGGTTCATAAGAGATGTGAAAATATTTCAGAAATCAATCTATATTTTAATTTGGTGCTTAAGAAACCCTATTATTATTATCAATGCTTAATATTTTTGTTTGGCTTCCATTCACTTCAAATAACTAAATAGACTATCATGAGTCTGAAGTCATACAGATGCAAGGACTTTACACATCAACTTTGTATTTTCAGCATTAAATAAACCTTTTATAAATACAATTTAAATTCCTCTGGTCTATGTTAAGCTATGTAACTCCCCTCATAACAGATGATAGATGGATGTTGTCATATGATAAAAATATGAAATATTATAAATATGAAGCTGGAGAAAAGAAAGTACACAATGTTCCTTCCTGATTTTAGAGGAACAGCTGAAATTAAATAGCCTGGTTTGGAAAGATGGGGGCTGTTTGGATCTGGAATTTGTTGGTGTTGCTTCATCACAGTAATGGAGGCATTCATTGTGATCTTTGGACTTACATAAGTATAAAATCATTGTAATGTTATGTATAGATAACCTATTCCTGTCTCAGGATTCAACAATGTTTGTTATAATATTTCTTTAAAATGTGCTAGCTCTTTTTCCCTTGGATGTGTGGGTGGAGAAAAATACTCAACATTTGCACACTTTTCACAAATTCAGTCAAATCCCAATGGATCATATCCAGACCCACTCTAATTTCTCTCAACAATGAATAGCCTGTTTCCATATGAAAATGTGACAGTACTGAATTTACATGAATTTATGGTTTGCAAATGCTGTTTTTAATGTGTTCCTTGACAGTACAATCAAAATATTTTCATTCAGTTTTTACACCATTGCTTAAAAATATATTTTGAGCTAAAATAGAATTTCATTCATTGGTCTGTTCCAAAAACTGGTGAGCTTCCTACATAGGTAGTTGCCTTCTATGGTAGAGATAGAACCTCGTAACTGATTTCGAACATTCTAGATGCTTCCTACATAAACAGCTCACTAGGTTTTGGAACAGAGCAATGATGTTGCCCTTGGTATAAAATTAAAGCTCTGTAGGGGCCTCCCACTGAAAGATTTTTTCCAGACTGTTTTTGCCAAGCTTTAATGAACCAAATAAGCATGTTGGCCCCTTCATTTCCGTCCCAGAAGATACTCACACATGTGCTATTAAGAGAGCAGAAAAACCTAATGGACCTTCAGAAACAGTCGCGTGGTGCAATGTGAGCGGCATTAACCCGGCTAAAAGACTGCTTCACTTCTATATGGGAGGCAAATTCCCCCTCCTTTTTTGTGTTTTTCTAAAATGGGTCAGCAGATGTTATGAGTAGAGGTGGAGGGAGAGAAAGAAAGAGGAGGTGGAAGAAAAATATCCAAGACAAACAATTTGCTTTGCCGTGTGGGCCGCATAGAGGGAGAACCGCTCCGGCCAATAGCGATGCTCTAAATGGTTTTTGTTCGCTTTTTTTTTTTTTTTATGAGCAGAGAAAGCAAGTTTTAGTCTTACCAATAAGATTTTTAAACAAGAGAAAATACTTCTTTGTTCTAGTCCTCAATTTGAACTTGTGATTGTGTGTTTTATTTAACTACACTGGAGACAAGGGGTTTGTTGTATCTTAGTTTACTTTTGGTTTGGCCTGCATTGACTTTTGCTCTTCTAACGTCTGGAATATATTACTGAGACTGTAAATATAATGTATAATGGACTTTTGGAACACTGTTGTATGTATAATAAAGTAAAACTATAAAAAATATTAAATAAAGATGTATTACATGGAGCACTTTAAACTCGAACTTAGCAACCATATAAAATATAATAAGTTGATGTCTAACTAAAACTAAAAACAAAACTGAAAATATAAAAAATAAAATTCTAAATATAATAGCATATAAATAATACTAACATAAAACTAATTTGATACCAAATGCACCAATTGAAAACAACATTTTACAGCTAGTAAGGATGCAATAGATATTTAAACCGAATGGTCTGAAAGTCACATCCACATGCTCTTACACCCTACCACATTATGAGTCTGTTGTCACTATAGTGTGCAAATTATTATGCGTTGCATCACTCAGGTGTTAACTTTGTTAACGTTTGAAAAGAAATAGAGATGACTTGTTAAACTAGCAGTTGAATTGAACTGCATCTCTATGCGTCGTTGCAGTGAGTTAACTTGTGTTTGTTTGCTGTGTACCTTTCCAGGCCATCACACCCAGGTGTCACAGTGCCCTCCCAATGAGTTTGAGTGTCGAGGAACAGATGTGTGCATTCACCTGAGCAAGCTTTGTGACGGCGTCCCGGACTGCACGGATGGACGTGATGAGGGGCCACACTGTCGGGGTAACATGCGGGCAGACGCAGTCTGATTATAAACTAAAGGCTGAACTTACTTAACTTATTTTTCATTGTCTTTTTTTTTTTTTTTTTTTGTGTAAAGTTTTACTTAATCAGTGCTAATTTTAGGTCCTGTAACGATCTCCGTCTATGCTACACAACCAAAAAAAGCATGTCACATGACAATTCATGCAGGTACAACCATAGATATGTATAGGTAGTTAGAAATCTCAGGCTGAAATACACTAGAGGACTATCTTTAAAAAACACTAGGTATTAATGACTTTTGTATATGCTTACAGGGGAAAACTTTGCTTTATACATTCATTTTTCTACTGGATGCGATCATAGTCCAATGTTAACAAATCAGAGTCTGTGTCCATCATACACTATGGTCATTTTCAGTCAAATTCAGTTTAAGAAACTAGTTTTGACTCTTCCAGAATGTAAATCTGGGCAAAGGTCACATAGTGAATTCCAGGCTTTAATTAATTTTGGAAGCATTATTTACAACAGTGTGGAAGTTATATAATAATATATAATTAATAATATTTAAATTAAATGTAATGTTATAATTAGGGCCGGGACTTTAACGCGTTAATTTAGATTAATTAATTACACAAAAAATAATGCGTTAAGTTTTTTAACGCA
>JAUMHE010000080.1:10524261-10540137 GCA_032359235.1 Enteromius mattozi | reverse complement strand
TAATTTCGATTAATTAATTACAAAGCCTCTAATTAATTAGATTAATTTTTTTAATCGAGTCCCGGCCCTAGTTATAATGTTTTGCATTATATTCCAGTCTAAAATATTATTTTCTATTTTAATACATTGCAAAATATAATTTCTTTCTGTGATAGCAAAGCTAAATTAGCAGGCATTACTCCAGTTTTTATTACTCATGATTTGTCACTCAAGAAACATTCCATATTATTATAAATGATTATTTTTTACAAATATTTCTTGAAAATGGGTTTGCTTCTTTTTCCTTGCGAATTTGTGGGTGAAGAAAAATACCCTCATATGTACACTTTTCTCAAATCCAGTCAAATCCCAGTGGATCATATCCAGACCCACTCTACATTATCTCACAATGAATAAGTTTCCATATGAGAATGTACTTGGGTTTACACAAGTTTATGGTTTACAAATGCTGTCTAATGTTGTCTATGGCAGTTCAATCAAAATAGTATCATTCAATTTCATGCCATTGCTTGAGTAGGTTTCAAAACAGTTGTGCTGCTTATTATTTTTGCTTAGACTGACAGATAATCTCATTTTAAAAGGAAGGCTTAGTCTTTGGGGTCAAATAAATCCCTGTAATGTTAGTCCAGGTCTATCCGCTGCTATCATTCTATACTGCTGGAATGTAAGAAAGACAGTCTGGGCCTGAGGTTTTAAAGGCCGAATAATAAATAATGTACCTTCCTGACCTGGCGTCTACCCAGCGCTTTGAGCCTAGACACACACACACTTCACTTGTCCTCCGGCTCAAACGCCGACCCTTTGAACCCAGAGGTAAACACTCACCCACTCTTCCACACAAACCCCTCGCGTTCAGATGCACAGAACGCACACAAACACATGCTCCCATGCCTTTCCTGTTGGATGTTTGCTTGCTCCTGCTTTCACAGAAAGGTTTACCGTTTCACAAGCGTTGCGCTGTTTCCCTTGAACAGACGTGGAGATTGTGCAAGAAACTCAACTCCAGTATTTTCAATACACACTGTGTCAGTCTATATTTCTAAGTAATTATCACAGATTTGTTGACAAGTTGGGCGAGAGGGAGGCAGTCTTGAATTATTTACTGTGTGTGATACATCTGGCTGCTATGTTAACAATGTAGCGGGTCAGCATCAAGAAATCAGTAATGGGAACGGCCGACCTCTGATATCAGCTGTGCTCGTGCTAGTCTGGATCGTCTTATCCTGGGCTTTGTAAATTCAACCCCTCACTGAGCTGGGAACCGGTTTGATTGTGTTTTCCCTCCTGGCAGATTTAATTGGCTCCCCGCAGTCCTGATTTAATCATTTTGTACTAAAGCCTCTAAGAGATGTTTCAAGGTCTGTCCAGTTCCTCCCGCTATGAAGACACGGGCCAAAAACTGTCAGGCCTCCCAAAATAATTTTTTTGACGAGGAACTGGAGATTTATTGTTTTCAAACCGTAAGCTGCATTGAAAATTTGAACAAAAATGTCTGTGGTCAGGTCTAATTGCAAATTTCCTTTTTTTTCCTGTTTTTTTTTTTTTTTTGGACTCTTCGAAATGGATTATTTCACAACAGAGTGAAGGAAATTTTTTTTGCAGAGCATTAACTCATTTCACTGGAAGAGATGTTAAAGATAAGATTGCGAAAGCTGGTGACGTTTATAGCTTTTGAAAGAAGGCAGAGCTTTACGTATAGTGTTATTACTTTTATCAACCCTATTCAACGCAGAAGTATGCCTAAGGATGAGACTTCCGGTTCATTAGCCGCTATAGGTAAATAATGAGGAGAATAACAACGTGCAGTAAACACTAAAACTGTTTGCACTACAAACCAGTGTGTTCATAATTAAAATATTATGATAAGGCAAACCAATTTTCAATATGATGCAGCAAAATGAACTTTTTTGTACAGTTACAAATAGCTGGATGCGGATGAGACCGGAAGCTAGAACCATAGAATTTACAAATTTCCGTGCCCATTTTTACATCAAGAAAAAGGTGGATAGCTTTTGTAGGAGTTTGTCTATGTGCATGCTTACAATGTAGAATTCATTATACTAACAATAGTAATTTAAGTGAGCTGTTAATAGTGGAAGTAGCTAACTGCACTACTACTAATGTTTTACTTTAGTTTATCTTTTTCACAATTTGCAGTCTTCTTATTTAGAGTCACAAAGTTTGATTTATGTTAGCAGTTCATGTCCTCATTTAAAAGTGTTTTGTGAGTTTTTTTTTTTATTTTTATTTTTTTTTTTTTTAGCATTATTGAGCAGCATCATCAGCCCTTTTTGGCAAGTGTTTAGTCATTAGTTGTCCATTAGTCTTCATCAGTTGGTTTCATTACCAACTTACTTAAATATTATTGCCCCTTATTTTGTTGCAGTTGTTTCATCTTTATAGGTTCATTATTCATTGTTAGCACTCAATTTTTATTTAAATTGATTATATATATTTTTTTACTGTACTTTTGATCAAATAAATGCTGCTTTGTAGTTAGTATCTGAATACTATCTGAATACTATTTTAGAAAGTTAGCTGGATTTTGACTTACATACTTTGAACTGTAGATTAAGCTACTCGTAATTCACTAATAAATCAGCATGAAATTAAAATGACTCTATTTACTTTCTTAATGCAGGTTCCTTCTTGTACACGATTAATCAGTTTCGTGTTTTGTTTGTCTTCATAATCTCTCACCCGAACATATTAGCTTGCTCAGCCTCCAAGAAATGGCATCATATAAATCATCACGTCCAACCTGACTACTTTTTACTGTCCTATTTTTTTCATCATTGAATATCCTGTTTGTTTTAGAAATGTGACACATAATAGGCGAAATGGTTGGCAAATGCGGTTTCGTTGACTTTATCTGCTAATGTGGTCACGGTGCCTGTGTTTATCATGTGTTATGCCTCTGTTAGCCTCGTATTAGCCGCCTATTTCTCTGTTTGCTCATGTTTAGGTGACCTATTCACACAGGAGACTCTGCACACACGCAGGCAAATACACAGCACCTACAAGAACGATTAGCCCTTTAAAATAGAACTTTGCACTGCTATTGGTAAACTCCACTGTGCCTTTCAACTTTATCTGAGCTCAGCTTTGGCAACAGCATATCATTTTGGGCAATGGCTTATCCATTTGTTTCTATTCCGCTGTAGGGCTTCACAATATTTTCACTGCACTGATGGATGAGCTTGGCTCAGATCTCTGCATGTTATTGTGACAGAACAGGGAGGGCAATCAGGAGTACTGATTGGACGGTGTACTGCTCAGATAAATAGGATAATTAATGTCACTTTTTTGTTTTGGTTTTAGCCATTTGAGTTCATCTTGAGGACACTCTCTTATCAAACACAACAAGAAGTTTTGTCTAGTTAGGAGTCAGTCAACCTTAACATTGGTTTGTTTGTGTGTGCTTGTCCCAAAACTGCTTTTTGCTGAAAGGTTTGCTCATATCTTTCCCAATCATTCTTGAACAAACACACCACACATAGACAAAAGCTGAAGTTCATCTACCCCCCGACCTGACAAGAACTCTTTCTGTCAGAAAAAAATTACCCCCCATTCTCAATTATTACCAAACACGCATATGCGCACTCTCTCTCACACACACACACACACACACACACACATGCACGCACGCAAGCATGAACAGACCTGCCAACAAGACAGACAGCTAGAAATATTGCACACAAACATGCTACAAAGTGTATTATAAAGTGCCATGAAGTGGTTCATGTTTTTTTTTTTTATTGGCATAATAGTTAATTTCTTTCACCACTAGGACTAAATCCAGAATGCATTTTTTGGACAGTCTGCACAGCGTTGACACTAATTTTAAAAGCACCTATTATGCAGAATTCATTTTACATGGTGTTTGAACAGAAATATGTTGGCTGTGTGTGTACACAACCACCCTTTAATGATAATTTTTTTTTTTTTTTAATCCCCATAAATCATAAGTGTTTTAGAACAAGCCTCTTGCAGAATCAGTAAAATGTGGTGTTTTTAATGCATTATTTCATCGCGATGTTTCGCGATATTTCAAAACAGATGTTTTTTTTTGGCAGTGTATATGAGGTACGAGCACTAAAGGCACAGCCCTATTCTGGAAAAGGGGACGGGAACAGCAACTCATTTGCATTTAAAGAGACGTGCACGAAAACAGCATGTTTCTTCTTCCACTCAGAATAGGCATTTTCAAAATTATATAATAAATGAACTGTGGGGTACTTTTTAGCTGAAACTTCACAGACACATTGTAAAAAGGGGCACAATAGGTGCCCTTTAAATGCAACTACTATACACTATCATTCAAAAGTTTGGGGTCAGGATAATTTTTAATTAATTCTTTATTCAGCAAGCATACATTACATTGATTAAAAATGACAGTAAAGATATTTTACAAAGTTACAAAACATTTCTAATTCAAATACAAACTGTTGTTCTTTTTAACATTTGATTCATCAAGTTATTCCTGAAAAAAAGAATCAAATATAATTATAAGATAATTTACTTAAAAAGAGCAGAATTTATCTGAATATAAATTAGGTGATATAAAATTATATAGTGTTATATTGTGTATTTATATATAAAATAGCGCACAATGAGTTATAAAAAAAACAAGTGAGTAATCTCAAAAATGAATCACTTTTAACCACTACATTTTAATGGAGCAGTCTGAATCGACTGACTCATTGAAATGACTTCCCAAAGCTGTTAAGGAATGTGTTTGTTTAGTGCCTTAGTTTGCTCGGTTATGTGAGTAAATCTGACAAATACAGTGATGTAGCGTTTTGTAATGCTGTACCGCTACTTGTTGTATAAGCCAGCTTTTACTGGAACAGCTGTGCTCAATGCTGTCACGCTACTGAAAAATGCAGTTAACCTAGTAGCATCTCTGCTTATAGTTAGTTATTCCCAAACACTGGCCTGATCTCCCACTCGCTAACTAAAATATTAATGGAAATCACAAGTGCCAAAATGGGAAGCATGACATTTTCAGCCATTTCCTGTTCTGCTCATGAGGCATGCAGGATGTGTGTCCTTGTGCTTGAGAATGAGAGAGCTGGATGTTTAGTAACACAAGATGTTTCTGAGGAAGTTTTCCTGCTCCAGACATAAGGAACAGATCTGATTCTGAACCTGCTGTTAATGGTAGTGCTGTAACAGGTTGAGTGGTTCTCATATGGTGCGGTTGAACACTGATTTTAGGTCTGGCTGCCAGTGTTTTTGTAGCTGTCATCTTCGAAAGATCCTGTGGTGTGGTATTAAACATTCTCTGTCTCGCTCTTTGTATTTCTCGCTTTCTATATTGTTTTTTTTAGCACTTCACTGTTAATTATAATGGAATGTTGGCTGTACCAACATCCCAACGGTTGCTTGAAATGATCCTTGAAAAAAATCATTTTCGTTGCCCCAATAAACCACAAACACGTGGGTTGCATACCATCTAAATACCCGCAAGGCAAGGCATGGCTGTGGGAATTGAAGACTGCTCTTGCCAATTGGAGGTAAGTTCCTGCTTAAAAGAATATTCCCAGGATCTCTATGGGTGTGGACAGTTCCCATTTTTGTGGAATCTCTTGAAAAAGAGCATCATCCAATGATCACAAACGATGGGATTTCTCTAGATTTCAGGAAAATTCAAGAGAAACTTTTTAACTTCAAAGCCCCATATTGTCTTCAAGGCCCCAAGACTTTTTACAGGACAGTGGGGATTCTGGTTCTTCTTGTTTTTAGTAGTTTTGGCATATTGTAATATTTGTTCTATTTTAAATAATTTTGTCACCTTGTGGCCCCTTGGAAGTTTGCTGAGGTCCTCAGTGGACCCCGGTCCCCCTTGTTCAGAAACACTAAAGGTTTTATCATATTCAAATGAATGTTTTTTTGACTACATTTGTGGCATTCCTCAGAAACTGTTTAGACTTGTACCTCGATTTGTAAAATAAAAAAAGAAACCCAGTGTTGATATAATTGACATCAATGGGTGAAGTGTTGTTCCATAAATTTTAATTTGAATCCTTTACTCTCAGCAGATTTTCAGTTTGTTTTTACAAACTCTGCTGCTTAACTTGAATTTGACCATTATATTAATGATATGACATGACTAGGTCCATGTCAAATCCGTGACTGCAAAAACTGAAGATGTTATGTCACACTTTGCATATTCACAACTATTAAATTTTTGTACCCACATTTATGAAAGTACGTGAAAATTCTGTCATCATTTACTTGCTTTTAAAATGTTCCAAACCTATTTTTTCTGTTAAACATAAAAATATATTTTGTAGAATGTGGATAACCAAACAGTTGTTGTTCCCCATTGACTTCCATAGTATGCTTTGGAATTTTATAGGGACCAGAAACTGGTTATTTAGATTCTCCAAAAATATCTTCTTTTGTATTAAGCTAAAGAAAGAAATTCTTACAGTTTCTTTAGAATGTAACTTTTTGGGTACACTCTCAAAATCGGTGTAGAAAATACAGAAAAAGTTTGCAGACTCTGTCTAGATCTGGCAGTTTTAGGGTAGCCAGTGTTATGCCCCAAACACCCTCAGCTCTGTTTGTGAGGTCAGTGTATGAGCTGTGGTTAGATGGTATGGGGGAATTGATTCGATACAGGCCGTAGTGTTTTGCCTGCACATCTTCCTCTCTACACATTCTACAAAAGCCCCATTGTACCCCTCAGTGCCACGGGCTTTTGTGTGATGAGGACTCTCATTGTTCCTGTGCGTACATTTGTGTGGTTGAGTCTCTGTAGGAGAAAGAAAGGACAGAGATGAGGAGAGTTGCAGTGCATTTTGAGCCAACAGGACTTGAACACTGTGGGTTCTCCAAATCATAACTGACCGAATGCCTTATGGTGGCATTGGGCATCTATTTTTCTGTCATTTTTGATCATGTGACACTGATGACCCAAGTAATGGCTGCTGAAAATTCAGCTTTGCCTTCACAGGAATATATATTTGAAATAAATGTAATTATTTCAGTTTATTTTTAAAAAAAAAGTTTACAGCAGATTTTCACTGTTAAATGCATCTCCGGCGATTGTTTATGATCAGATTTTCTTGTGAAATATCTTCTAAAATGTTTTTTTTTATTTGAAGTTGAGCGGTTGGGTCGTGATGAACCTAACTGACTCTTCGGATCATGTTTACACGTGTATTTAGCTCTGTCAGCTTTTGATCAGATCAACTGAGACGGATGTTCTCGGTATCAAAATCCTCTAAGATTATAAAGGAGCTCCTTAAGTAAATATTACCATTGTGATTTTGTACTTCCCTGAACCGTTCCCACATTAACATATCAGACGAAATCGCTGTTTTGATGGATGTGGCTTTCCCAGACCTGTGTGTATCCGGTGGGCACGTGGAGACTTGTTTTTTGTCTGAGCAGAGCCGCAGTCTGAGTTCACACAGAGGTTGGTGGACAGTGATACAGTGTTTGGCAGCACAGCAATACCCACAGTATAAAACTAAGTGCACTCATCTGTGTCCAGTCAAACCTTTTAATCATACACACTGTGTGTATGTGTTTTTGGTTGGTTGAGCAGTGAAGCCCCTGTTACGCTTTCATATTTTGCCAAGATGTCCTAAAGGCATCTCTAAGAGCATTAAAGGCTTTTCATTGTACACCGCACCAATGGAAATCACGTATGACAAGCCGTTTTCACAAGTGTCACATTTTGCACATATGTAAGAGAGACATTTTCTAAGGCTAAGGCTGATCCTAGGTGGTTTTAAGTGGTTGGTGAACCAGTTGTAGGTAAAGTTGATTGGGGCTGGTGTCAAGATGGTCTGGTTAATCTGGTTAACTGTCACCTAGAAAAACAACTTGGAAAAAAGCTAGATGACCTGTTTAACTGGCCTGGTTTTGTTGAAAGTAATGCTGGGCAGTGTTTTGAATGTTAACAATATATTTAATATTTTTTTTTGTTACTGATATAACATTATCAATGTAAATATCACAATAATTTTAATGTTATTCATATTTGACTATTAAGATTCCTAAAGACAGTAGCTCATATATATTTAGAATGGTTTAATTCAATGATTCAGTAAAAAAAAAAAAAGATTCAGTAATTCATCCTTACTCAGAATGTGTCATTAAAAAAGAATAATAATACTTATTGCACATTTGAGTAAAGGTTTTTGTTATTGTTGATATATTGTTGTTTAAATCTCCATGCTCATTGTTGCATTTAGGCTTATATTATTTACTTTTTATTATTGTAAACAAAAGTTGTACTTTTATTTAATTTATTTTTATTAAAAAATATATCAATTATATAAATATAATATAATATAATAATATTATATTATACATTTTTGCTGGATGTGGATGTTTCACTGCTAACTGTCTGTTCTCTCTGATTCCTGTGCTATAGAGTATGCTCATAACTGCACCATCATGGGCTGCCAGTACAACTGCTCAGTGACACTGTCGGGTCCAAAGTGCTACTGCAAGAACGGCTATGAGGTGGGAGAAGATGGAAAGATATGCAAAGGTGAGCTATGAAGGTCTTTATGATTTTGTAATTGAGTGATGACTGTAGAAGTATAGAATGGAAAAAAACATGGCTTTCTCTGCGTCAGATTTTAACGAGTGTTCAGTGTACGGGACCTGCAGTCAGACATGCACAAACACAGATGGCTCCTACACCTGCAGCTGTGTGGAGGGCTACTTGCCTCAACCAGACAACCGTTCCTGCAAGGCCAAGAACGGTAAGGAATGAACATATCTTCTGCTGATCGTTTAGTTCTTTTTTTGTCTCGCTCACTGTGTGGTCAGAGCTCTTTGGTTTAGTAAGGGCCATGTTTTCCTTTCTATGTTTAAGACCCTGTAGATCGGCATCCGTTCCTCCTCATAGCCAACTCACAGAACATCCAAGCCACCTCTCTGAGCGGAGCCAATCCCATCTCCATCAACACAAAGCAGACCACCGCTATGGACTTCATCTACAGCCAGGAGACCGTGTGCTGGATCCACATGGGAGACTCCCCCGCTGCCACCCAACTCAAGTGTGCCAAATTCCCCAATGCCAAGAGCTTCACGGAGGAGAAGACCATCAACATCTCCCTCAGCCTGCACCGTCAGTACCATATTCTTACTTGTGTGTTTTACATGAATGTCAGTTGCCAGTTTGGGCAAAAAAAGAACGTATGAATTTATTTGTTAAGGCCTTCATGGTTTGCAAGAAATAATTAGAAGAGCTTCCTGGTTTGGGTTGAGCCTGTGATTGAAGATTTGTGCTGCAAAATTAATAGTTTATCTAGAAGCAGAAGTTGTCATAATTTACAACCCCTCATTTGAGGCCCTTATCACTTACGCTACCATTCAGGAGTTTGGGGTGAATTAGGGTTGTCATGGTGAGGAAATGTTCCACCGGTTAATCAACGTGTGTCAACACCGTTATCACCGTGGGTCGTTTGAGTTTTTGCTCTTTTCTTTCAGTTTTAAATTGCCTGTAAGCGCAGTGCGCGTTTTACTTTCACTTTTTAAGTTAGTGGCAGTTCGTCATCAAGCAGTTGTTTGCTTTTTATTTAATTTGAGGTTTTCTCTTCCCCTTACTTTCCTTCACTTAAATAGCTTGTAAAAGCACTGTTCGCATTTTACTTTCACTTTTAAGTTAGCGTCAATTGGGCATCGAATGCTTGAATTCAATTCAAGCAACAATAAAATACAACGTAAAATATTTATTAACACAAATAAAAATACACAATGCTATATGCCTAATATAAAATAACAAGTAACTTAGAGTTTAAATAGGTACTATACAAAACTAAAAATCATAACGAGGAGCAAATAATTACTAAGGCTATAAAATGTAGAACGTTTTGCAAATAAGAAAGTTTGGAGGCACGGTCCTTGATCTAAAACAATGAAGAAAAAATAATACATAGTTTAAATCAACTAAAAATCAGCGAATACCATGGAACCAAATAAATGAGAAACAAATGTTTTAAAAAACTTACAATATCACTTAGATTAATGGCAGAACTCAACAGGCTATTTAAAATTCATTTTTTAAACAGGCGCTTTTACATTTAGTTTTGAAATTCTTCTGCCATGGTCTTGTCTGTCTCACCTCACTCTTCTTGTCTGTCAGCTCGACTCACTCTCTTCAAGTGATAAATTAAATCTGATCTGTGATGCGCGGCTGTCCTTCGGTGCACTGCATTGCATTCAGGTTTAATTGTAGTGTCTGTTCTCTAACTAAACAAACTTTTTTTATTGATATAAAAAGTCTAAATGATGGTGAGGGACGGTGCCGCGTTGGGCAAGTGACATAACCGGTGTTGCGCATTAACACAGGTATCACCACCAACACTATTGCAGCAAGCCTAGGGTGCATATGTTTTTGAAAGGAAGTCCCTTGCTTACCAAGGTTGCATTTATTTGATCAAAAATACAATAAAACATTAATATTAAAAGTATAACAAAATTAAAATGATTAAATATCATTACAATATTAATAACTCTCTTATATTTAAGCATCTTAAACTGTTAATGCTGAATATCAGTAGCCGTTACTCCAGTCGACAGTGCCACATGATTCTTCAAAAATCATTCTAATATGCTGACTTGGTGCTCAAGAAGCATTTTTTATTACCAGTGCTGTAAACAGTTGTTGTGCTTAAAAATCTTTGTGGATTCTGTGATGAATAGAAATTTCAAAGAAACAGAATTCATTTGAAATATACTTTTTGTAACAATTTAAAAGTCTATACTGTCAACTCTGATCAATTTAATGCATCTTTGCTAAATAAAAGTAATATATATATATATTTTTAAGGACTCGAAACTTTAGAAATGTGTAATTTCTTCAGAAGGAAAAATGTTTTTTGCTGGCTGCTCTTTTCCAACCAGTTACAGTAATTGTAAATGCATTCAAACTGCCAAAACAATTGATTGATTGAAGGGGTCATGAACTGAGAAATCAAAATTTAAGTTTTAAAACAATCTGCCATGCCTATTCAAAAACAAAGGCTGTGTGAAAAAGTAAAGAAAAAATTAAAGTATCCAAAAGTAGTCTATGACTCTTGTGCTTTAAAATAAGTTATTGTGTGAGGAACGGACCATGATGATCCAGATCTATTCTACAAGGAGAGTTAAGGTAGATCAAGATTTGATGACTAAGACTTAAAATATAGAGTCTGCTTACTTTTATTGCGATTTTTTAACATCCCCATCTTTCACCAACTTAAAGAGTGTCCAGAATACGCTTTAAAAGTTCAGCTTTTCCATTCTATTGACGAAAGGAAGGTTGCATGGTTTAAGAAAATTCTTTTGTTGTGCACTTTTTTCATGACGCGTTTTTTGACCAGTTTCCCATCTGCAGTAACAGAGAAAGGTCTTTACGTATTTATGTCAGTATTTATTACTTTTGATTGTGTTCACTCTATGATTAGTCTTAATTTTTGTCTGGAAAACATATAATTAGTGTCTGATGACATGCTCTTTGCAGTGACATCCCGACAGTGACGTGTTTGTTCTAGATTGCATAACAAAATAACTGTGATTTAGGATGTCAAGAATACACTGTTTTCTGCCAAAACCATTGCAGCAATTGTTATGACACCTTTCATAACGTATAACATCAACCGTAACATCAACTGTTACATCACCTAGACATTCCTGCCCTGTAGGGAGTTTCTGTATTGTTAGCTCTGTCTTATTTGCCAACTGGTCTGGTTTTGTTCCTACTGTAAGATGTGTTCAGGCAAGATTAAACATTCTGCAGGTTTATTAGTGTAGAATATAGGAAAATATTTCCCTTGCATGTTGACGGCTGAAAAAACTTTTCCAAGGTTTTGACACCCCAGTCTGCAGGGCTTAAATGAGTCAAGCCACAAACTGCGTCATGAACACAAGTTTTGGGGAAAAAGAGGGAAGTGATGAGCTGTACTTCTCCATAAAACTTCCTTGCAATGGGATTGCAAGCTGACATGGCACCAAATAATGCTGGGCCGCGTTTTACAGCATGGCATGTTGTCAACACCCAGACACCCAGATACACCCAGATACAGATATATATATATATATATATATATATATATATATATATATATCTACTGTATATATATATATCTACTGTATATATTTAATTTATATATATAAAGACACACACTTGCATTTATTTTTCTGAAAATATGTTAAGTTTATATATTGAATATATTTATTATAATATAAATTATATGAATGTAAATATAGACGTGCAAATACATGTGAATATATTATATATATAATATATTGTATGTGTGTTTAAATTTAATATACATATTAAATATACACACCTATAAAAGTGTGTGTGTACATAAAGAGTTTAGATAAAAATGTCTTTATGAATAAACACATTTTTATGAATATTTATTTTCCATCATTTTAAATGTATGTGTGGTGTGACAGTTGTATTTTTAATTTTTTTGGAAAAAGATTTGAATGTAGTGCCTATATTTATATGCAGTAACAGTGGGTCATAATGGTTTAAATAACTGGATTATAATTAGAATAATTAGCTTATATTTTACATTTTTTACGACTGTGTTTTAATTATTGTGCAGACAGTCGGTTTAACTTTTAGCAGTTATTTTGCAAAAAACTTTTAAATTCATCATGTTTAAGTCACTGCCCTTACAGCCGTACACATGCAAGTGGACATCTTTAGATGTTGGCACATTTCATGCTTTGTGCTTTTTTTAAGACTAAAGAAGTTAAAAATACCCTTTTCTCAGTCATGTTCCTAGCTTCAAACATATCTTGGCAGCGTATTGGAATAAAAAAAAGTTAGTGTTTTGCTGAAATCAGGTAAACATGAAATCTTCATTGTACCTCCTTAAAATAAGCTTGAATGCATGATATATATATAAAAAAAAATTTTTTTTTGATGTTTTAAATGAATTGAACAGAAATGTTATTTATAAAACTTCTAGATGGAGTTAATTAATGCAGATTTAATGTTTGTGCAAAACTTTATCTTTTATACAATGACTAATGATTCACAGGATCCTAAATATTGTGCTGATGTGCATGTTGTTGATAAGTGGTGGACATTTCCTGTGATTGATGTGTCTTGAAAGCCAGCTCAGACTAAATATTGGCTGCTCTCTGATGAAGACGCTGCCAAGTGTGGTTGTGTTTTCTAACACGGAGGGATAATGGGTACAGAGATGGAGGTCTGAGATGCAACGCTTTCTTCTCTTTGTGTGTGTGTGTGTGTGTGAGAGAGATGTCAGAGTGCCAGGGTAAGCCATTCTCCAGCACACCAAGGAAGCAGTTTCACAGGAAGGGTGTGCAGGGTGGGACAGCGAGGTAGCGCACAGTAGTTTATTGTTGCTAGAAATAATCAAACCCTGTTTACTCTTTAGGACCGATGTAGCTCACAGTGTCACAAATTAAACTGTGGCATGTAACTTCACGTGCAGTGCTCTCTTACAAATGGATCACTTGCGAAGTTTAATGTTGACGATGTAGTTAGATAATGTAGTTATGATAATAGTATATTAATAGTTGATAATAATAGTTATGATGATATTTAATATTCGTAAATAAATGTGTATTAAAGAAATTTACATGTTAATATAAAAAAAATTATAAATATTATATAAATAAACTATTCAATCAATAAAAATATTCAGCAACTATCAAAATTAAGTAAAAAATATAATAAAGCAATGACCATCATCAGCCAAATTGGCAATTTGACTTATTGTTACATTATATAATTAATAATTATTTATATAATATTATAAAATAAATTAATAATAATCTTAATACTGAAGAATTTAATTATTAGTGCTGTCAAATGATTAATCATGATTAATCGCATCCTAAATAATTATTTGTAATATGCATGTGTACTGTGTATATTATGTATACATAAATAAACACACATACGGTATATATTTTTAAAATATTTCCATGTATTTATATTATATATAAATGAATTTACAAATATTAAGATCAAATTTTAGGATACAAATATAAAAGTTTTCTTAAATATATACATGTGTCTGTGTATTTATGTACATAATAAATATGCACAGTACACACATAAATACTATGTAGGTTAAGTAGGTTAAATATTTTTAAAAAGACAAGATTAAAATTAAAATTAATACAATTAATAATTAATGATAATAACAATAGTCAAAGTATAATGAATTTGACTGAATTTTATGATGATTTATTATTATGAACAGTTAAGAAACCTCATAATTCTGCTGCCTGTGTAGACGGTAACTCACAAGGTTTTAGAACTGAGCTTCAGTGTCTCAGAATAGCTTTACAGGAAGTCGGGACCATGTGCGTTGCCGTCCCTTTGATTTCAGACCCAGCTTTATGCAAGACAGACAAAGAAGAAACAATGAGTCACTATCTCTTTTCTGAGAATTTCTGAGTTTGATTTGCAGAACTGTGTTATAGGTACTGGACTACAGCTGGAGCATCAGAGAAATTGCCTACATATCCTCTCTTGGTATAGTTGAGAAATTTGTGAATTTGTTAAATTGATGAACAGACTGAATTTGAATTTATTTACTGAAAAAAATCTGGACTAGGTTACAAATATAAAAATGCATTTACACTGCTAAATTTCAAATTGATAAATGATTTTATGAAATGAAAGTTTAAAACATTTTTTAAAATGTACAAATACGAAATTTTCTAAAAATGCAATGATACTTTTAAATATGAAACCAATCTACCAGTAGGTGGCGACAAATGACTATGATGTAATTTAGTTATTTGTTCAACCGATTCGTTCAAATGGCAGATTTATTCAGAAATGAAGCATGTGACTTCTTTTATGAATGAGTTTTTGAATAATTGACTCACTTGATTCATTCAATTCATTTAGTAACCAAATACCACTGTGTTGCTCGGAGCAACAGTTCGGCTATGGTTTGATTGGAACTACTTTCATCAGCGAAAGTGAGCAAAAACCGCCAATATGGTATCTAAACTGTAAGTCACTTAATTAGGGCTCCACAATTAATCGAATGTCTAATCACAATTACAATTACGGATGCCACAATTACAATTAATCATTCAAAATCCACTTATGCCAAATAATTCACATTGGAGGCTATTTTTAAAATTTTCCTGCTACTATTTTTAAAAAGCGATTGGGCTGTTGCTTCAAGCAATGGTATAATTCATCATTCTGTGTAAATTGTGATGATCTTAATTAATAATCGCAATTACAATTTCAAGGCAATAATCGACAATTTAGATTTTTGTCATAATCATGCAGCCCTACACTTAATATTAACATCTTGCGTTATTGAAATATTATTGTATAAAATCAGTGTCACGTTAAAATCGTTATGACATTCCGGTTAAACATCTTGGTTGTGCAATGCGTACCTAAGAAAACATATTATAATATTTTATTATCACACTATGCATCTATAACTTTCTGAGAGTACTGTTGCTCTTATTAGTTTCTCTTGCACATTCACTGAAAACGTCATCTGGTGCGACAGAAGTACATTATCAGTATGTGTGACGTCAAAGTGAACTGGATCGAAATCAGCAGACTGATCATGTGGAAAACCGGTTATTTCCAGTCCCTGGCCAGTCGATTCAATATTTAACAATTGTTAAAATTGTTAAATTCTTGAACAGTTACCAATCATTACCTGTGCTTCATGAATGAATCATTCTTTTGAATGGGTTGATCTGTTTCGCAAAACTATTCTGGAAAGGAAAGGACATGACGTTTGTGCTCTGCATTTAACCCATCCAAGTGCACACACAGCAGTGAGAAGTGATCAACCACACACACACGGTGAACACACACCCGGAGCAGTGGGCAGCCATTGCTGCGGCGCCCGGGGAGCAGTTGGGGGAACGGTGCCTTGCTCA
>JAUMHE010000080.1:10503164-10524161 GCA_032359235.1 Enteromius mattozi | reverse complement strand
AGAGTGCTGGGAATTCACTCCCACCACCCACAATCCCTGCCGGACCTGGGACTCGAACCCGCAACCTTTGGGTTACAGGTCCAACTCCCTATCCATTAGGCCACGACTGCCCCTAGCCCACAGAAGCTCACCGGATGAGAACATTAGCAGAAAACAACTAAAAAGTATTTTTCTTACACAAAATAATCATACAGATTCAAAAAAGGATGCTAAACCTAGTCATTTGCCTATAGGAGTCTTAAAGGTACGGGAGCAAGGTTCAAAACAGCCCTATTAAAGAGACATTAACTCTCAGAATGCTTTGTCACTGTCTTTTGACATTGATCTTTGATGTTCTCAAAGACAGCACATCTCTTCTGTTCTGCTTCACTGTAGGTTTAATGCTGCAAGCAGCTACGCCACCAATTATGTAGCTTCCCAGGCCTTTTACAAAACCAGCCGCAAAACTTCCTCAAAGAGGTCATAAATCAGAGCATCCCTGTTCAATTACACCATGTCCAGAGGCCCTACGCCACCAGGGCTGAGATAATTATATGTTATCAAAGTTCTGATCTCCCTCTAACTGGACCTATAAATCAACAGCCTCTGCTCTTCAGTGTGTATAGGACAACTGTTATTACAGTCACATCCCTAATGACTCTGTGTGGCCGTTTTGCAGGAAAGGCGGGAGGAATGGAAGGACAGTAGATGGATGAGTCTTTTTAATGAGCCTATATGCTGCAGATATTTGGTTTATGTGATGCTGGGGGTGCTGTGCGGTAATGGTGCTGCATTGACTTATATGGCCCAGTTTCTCAGAGGGGGAGTGATTTATAACTGTTGCATGCCGGGCAGATGAGCACTCCAGATGTGCCCCGTGACCGCTATCCCCCGTAAAAAGGCTGAAAACAGAGCTGGACGCACACACAAACTCATCATCAGTGTGTGAGGAGGGCCGGTGGGCGAGTGGGCGTCCCCGCTGTGGCTGATGAACATGGGAAGCACAGATCAGTTCTCTCTTAGTCATGCTTGAGGGTGTCACGACACTTCATTGGCTCAGGACGTCCTTGCTGCTGGTAGTGTAATAGCTGTCTTGCAGGTTTAGGAATGACCCACTTCTAGTCCAGATGTATCTGAGCTCTAGAGTCTGCTGGTGACTTCAGTCAGTCTTGAAGTGACTGATGTGTCTTCATGTATATATTTCTGGTGTTTTCGCTTGCTTTTACTGAGTTTCACTGCACTTTAGAAATGGCATCCAAATGCTTTCTACAAAAACGTTTGATTGATGGAAGCACAAAAGGATGCTAACAGTGTCACAAAATGACTCCAATATGTGTTACTGTGAAAATTTAGTCAAGTGCAAATCAGCTGTGTGTTTATTTTGTGTGTTTGTTCATCCATCCATCCATTGGCTGTAATTAAAAATATATATATATATATATATATATGTATATATGAATCTGACCAAAAAATGGCAAATATTGGCCGATATAATGGTCTTGCTGGTATATAGGACTTCCAGTGGCCATTTTTAAAGTTTTAATGACCTCATATTACAGGGATAGTTCACCCAAAAAATAAAATTCTGTCATTAGTTATTAGTCATGTCGTTTCAAACCCCATAAGACCTCAACAGAAATTAAGATATTTTTGATGAAATCCGAGATCTGAAATCCAATTTTCTGACCCTACATAAATAGCAATGCAAATGACTCATTTAAGCCCAAGAAAGGTACTGTAGTACCAAGTGACATCAGAAGTTCAACCTTCAAGATATTTTGAAGAAAGTTTGTGACCAGACTGTTTTGCGTTATTTGCGTAATCTTCGTTTATTTTTGCCATTATTTTATGCATAATTTTAGCAAACATTGTAACAGGATCATAATTTTCCTGCTACTTGTTGCATCAGTGTTTCATATTCCATACATCTGAGAGTTGCCCTAACTCTGTCCTTGTTGAAAGAGTTGTCCATTCATAAGAATCCCACCGGCATGTCCCAGGTCTCAAAGACACTCAGCGCTTTGTTCCCCTCACCCTTCTTAAATCTCCTGTGTTTCTGTCACTGATATAGTTAAGCTTCACTTTGCTGGTAGCTGTAACCTTGTCTTATCTACCATAGTTACACTTGATATATTCCTAATCACATGTCTATATCAGTTTCCACTTACGTTAATTTAGATCTTGTGAGTAATTTGAAATCTAAGCGATCTTTACTTTCCCTTCTCCTTTCCCTCATGTTACTCCTTTCAAAGTCATCCACAGTTCCTGCCATATTTTCACAACAAATCTCAGTTCATAAACATACGAGGTACCTTTTGTCTGTATGAGATGTAGTTACAGATGATTAGTTACAGATGTTCTTACCACATATTGTTTCATACTTTTCCTATGAAGAAAGGAGGGGAGAAGAATGATGAGTAACTTCATTTTAGCAGATTTGTGAATGTCAGGATGAAATTCCCCCTGGAATAGCATGTCTTTTACAATTTTGCGCAACAGGTACTGTGGATGTTTGTTTTGCAGGCTGAGGGATGGGGGGGGGGTATGTGTTAGTGTGGCCTGGAGGTACTTTTACATTTCCCGGCAGGGCTTCTGTTTACCGGACTTTCTAGAAATGTGTGAGAACAGTTTGTGTCTGCTTTGCACAAGCTCGCTGCACTGGGTTGCACAAGAAGGATATATTCCTATGTCTGAGGGTCATTAGTGGATGCCTGCAGAAACCCTCCCCCAAAACAGTAACAGGAAGTACGGTGGCAGCTGTTGCAACAGCAAGCATCATGGGAGGCACCGCAGACTGGCCTTCACAGCTGGAGCTCTGCATGGCCCGCACAGAAAGAGTCTTATTGTTATAGAAGAGAAAGAAAAATTTAGTATTCACTGAATTACCATTTCAAACTCTTTTCCCAGAATTGAGGATATCTGTACGGCCAAGTCCAACCTCCCTGTGCAGGGAAAAGGTGTGGTAATGGAGAACGTGTGGAGATGGTTGAAGCATGGAGTTTCTGCTGTCAGATTTTTTCGCTTGCTGTCTTTTTAATTGTGTTGATGCATAAAACACTGGGAAAAAAACACTTTCAGAGTGAATAATCATCTTGTGACAGTGAGTCAGAGTTGGGCTGATACGCACACACTCAAATGCATACATATGCAGAGACGTGCGTAAAAACCATTGGGCCTTATTCATAAAACACAAGCAGAACGAGTTTCTTGCGTTAATCATTCGCACAGCTCTTCTTATGTAATGGGTTGCATTTAATTCAATCTGACATTTTATGTCAGAATGGATTAAGAATTGATTGATTTAGCTACATTTCTTCTGCTTGAGTTTCTGGTTGGGCACTTCATGAACTTTTCTTGGACTTTCAGATTATTCATACAGTTAAACTTAGTCATACAGGTTTGTTTTTTTTTGTAAATCCATTTATATAATACCATTCTTTTTTTTCAAGAATTTTTTTTTATTCAGCAAAGATGCATGAAATTGATCAAAAGTGACAGGAAATGTGTCAAATCAGAATATATTATGATATTTAGATAGAATATTAGGATTAGAATATTAGAATAGGCCTGTTACAATTAAAATTTTTGAAGGATCATGCTAAAAATCCAGCTTTGCCAGTACAGAAAATAATTAATATTTAAAAAAAATATAAAAATAGAAAAGAGGCATTTTACATTGTTATAATATTTCACAATAATAGTGTTTTATTCTGTTTTTGATCAAATATGTGCAACCTTTGGAAGCATAATAGGGCCTTTATATTTTTATCCATTCCATTTCTGTATATCAAACTGTTTTTCCATTTAAAACATTTTTCTGGACTGTTTTAGTGGTCAAATAAATGAATCAAAGCATGGCTTATTATTAATAACTCATGAAACTTAGACTTACACAAACAGCAATGTTTTTTTTGTTGTTGTTGTTTTTAATTCGGTTTTATTTTTATTTTTTTCTAATTCTGTGTTTTCTATGAATTTTCTGGATTCCATTTTAATGTTTTAATTAAACTGTAATAATCGAAAGCTAATTAATTTGTATAAAATATTTTATTAATATTAATAATACTGTGTTGTGTATTTACGTTTTTCTGTTAAATAAAATCTGGTAAATAAATCCTTTAATAATATTTAGTAGTAGTACTTTCATTACATTAACAAATAAATTTTTGTCACAGTTTCTTCAAGTTAAACCAAACTTTTATTTTGACTGGTTGTGGTGATGATCTTTATGACGTGGTGTTTTTGTTTTGTTTTGTTTTGTTTTGCGTTTTTCTTAAAAGAAATGGTAAAATGCTCATGAATGACTCTCAGAGCATTTCTAGTGACTGCTTTGTGTTCATGTACTCATATATTGAGGCGGTAGAAGGCGAAAACACCGTGAGCATTAGGTGTGCTTTAGTATGTGTAGTAATTCAATTAGACAGAGATGAGCAGAACATACATTATTCATATTTGAATAGTATATTTGCAGCTTAATATTTGCTTTGATTTAAATCTGCTGACCTTTTTCTCTTCCCTAATTTGGCAAATTCCATGACATTTTACTACACTGTAAATTCCATTTTTATGACTGGATTCATTTCCATCCGCATTTTCTGCCACGTGGAAATCATAAGGTGCTACAAAAGATATTTCTTTTAAAACCTTTTTTTTTTTTTACCATTAAAACTAAGCTATGAATAGCAGAAACTTGTACCAGTGAGATTTCAAAGCAAATTAATGACAGCAGTGGGTTTTTCAGTGTTGATGTGTGATCTGTTGTCTTGTTTTCTTGGTTCTCCTTTGATATTAATAATGAGGCTGTAAGTACACTGATTGACAGATACAAACACCTGGTAGCTCTTGCAGCTTTTTTGTATCTCTTGTTTTCAGTTTCCTCTTTTCCAGTCCTCCCAAGTTTTATGTTCCAAGTTTTGCGGTGCAGCATCTTTCTGCTGAGTCAGACAGAAGCTGCAGTTATGACTGACTAAAAATAAAGCAAACACTGAAAACATCTCTCCCTCTCTTTTCCCTCTTGTATTCCTCCTCACTCCCTTCCTGTCTTGCTTCTCTCTCACAAACTCAGATGTGGAGCAGATGGCTATTGACTGGCTGACAGGAAACTTCTACTTTGTGGATGATGTGGACGACCGCATTTTTGTGTGCAGTAAAGATGGCTTAACCTGTGTCATCCTGCTGGACCTGGAGCTCTATAACCCTAAAGGAATCGCACTGGACCCAGCCATGGGGTGAGACCCCAAGACCATTGTTCCTTAATTCTTGTCAGGACAAACAATGTCCCTCATGTCACTTTTAGTTCTCTGTAGATATATCTCAACCGTGCCTTTTTGCGACAGACTTCAAAGTCATGTCATGTTTTTTGCATCAAACAGCAGTATCAGTTCCTACAAGTGTCCATGATTCATTTCCCCCCCGTAACAATAGCATATTCACTTCTTCAACTTGCTTTTATTTTGAAATAATAAAATGAATTTGGATTGATTTCCAATAGCTTGTTCAATTCATAAAAAAAAAAAAAAATATATATATATTTAAGTTATTGATTAGCATATATATTTACCGTATATATTATTTATTTATTTTTTGATAACATTATAATCATAGCAAATGATATGCCTTAAAACTTTAATACTATGATATGAAAAAAAAAATCTTAATCATATTACTGTAAAGAAAGCATAAAAAGGAGATATTATTTAATTGTAAAATAATTATAAGCCTGGGTAGTATTTGTTGTATTTATTTATAATTATTTATTGTTATATTTATTGTTTTAAGTGTTAGATATTAATAAATAAACAACTGCGTGGACAGGATAAATCTAAATAGAATAATTTAGAATAAAGAGTGCTAAAAAACAAACAAACGAATGACAAATAAAAAAACACCCAGATGTTTTATAATAGTACAAATTGAGAAATTAAAATCTTCATATAGGACAAAATCCTAATTGTACTACAAATGAAAGTTCATTAAACATGAAAACAATACAATTTATTTATAATTACTCTTGCAGTTAATTGTTGTATATCGTAAAGTTTTTTCTTTCTTATTTTCCAGGAAAGTGTTCTTCACAGACTACGGCCAAATCCCAAAGGTAGAGCGCTGTGATATGGACGGTCAGAACCGTACCAAACTGGTAGACAGTAAAATCGTCTTCCCTCATGGCATCACTCTGGACCTGGTCAGCAAGCTGGTGTACTGGGCAGATGCTTACCTAGATTACATTGAGGTGGTGGACTACGAAGGCAAGAACCGGCACACCATCATTCAGGGATTGCTGGTACGTGTGAAGTGTCACAAGTACATTTGTGGTTGCCAAACACGTACATGCTGTTAGAGATTTGTTTGTTTGGAGCCATGAACTTGATCTCAGGATGTCACTTGCATTGACGTCATCACTCGTGATTAACTGAGAACATCACATGATTAGCAGGACTGAAAGATCAGCATTAGCTCATCCAAAACCTGCTGCAGCAGTGCAAACTGAGCATTGTGCAAGTCCACAGTGTCACTTTTTTTCCCGTTTTTTAAAACATTCAGTCCTTTAGTTTACATTCAGCGTATTGCAAAAATAAACACTGGATTGTTCAAGCTTGCACTGTAGATATTAACATAGTCCTGTTGGAAATGAATATCTGCTGTTATAAGACATTGCAAAGGAATGCACAATATATAACAGTAACATCAGTTAAGTTATTCTTTAAAAATAATGTATAAATATTGTAAAATAATGTAATAACAAATCAAAATGATTTCAGACTGTACATCTAAATCGTTGTGATGCCTAAATGCTCTTGTAGCATTTAAAATAATTTAATTTTAATGTTTTTTTGTTTGTTTGTTTGTTTTTTACACTGAAAGTAGTATGTAGTTTCATTGGTTCTCAACCAGCAAACTTCCAAGGGGACCTTAAAAGTCACATCTGTATTTTTTCAGTTATTGCTGGGATCATTCCAGAGTCCAGTCTCTCTTAAACATATTTCATTAAAGTGTGTTAGTTTAAGTTCTCTTAGGAAATTATTCCACAAAGACTCAATTTTGAACAGAGACAACCCTGAATCCATTTTAGAGTTTTTATCTAAAGCTATCATTGAAAACTGCATATAGGGGTTTAAATCACTCTTTTAACCCCCTCAACATCTCACAGTCTTTGAAAACAACTGGGATATATAAGGAAGTCTCATTAGTGTGATTTTTAGAACAGTAAAAATCATGTAAATTGAGTAAATAAGTCATTAAAATAGAATCAAACATGGATTCTTTTTGATGATAATGTGTGATGCCTTTGAGTCAGAAAGGTTGAGAAACAGTGGCAAACAGTGTATAGTCTGTCACACACTTTATTCACAGTGGCTCTGTTTTTATGCTTTGTTTTTTATTTATTTTGGCAGATTGAACATCTCTATGGTCTCACAGTGTTTGAAAACTATCTGTATGCCACCAACTCTGACAACGCCAACATGCAGCCCAAAACCAGTGTGATCAGAGTCAACCGATTCAACAGCTCTGACTTCCAGGTGGTGACACGCGTGGATAAGGGTGGCGCCCTTCATGTTTACCACCAGAGACGTCAACCAGCAGGTACGACTGTGGGATTTAGTTTTAAAATGTTTCTAAAAGTAGTGAAATGTACTAAAAGTTCAAGCATGACTCAGTACTAATATTCATTGTGGTTTCCCCTCTGGTCTCTTATGTTAAAATTAGGCTGTTGTGTTTGTCATTACAGTCCGTAGTCACGCATGTACTCCGGATCAGTTTGGGAAGCCAGGCGGCTGCTCCGATATCTGCCTGCTGGGTAACAGTCACAAGAGCCGAACCTGTCGCTGCCGATCGGGCTTTAGCCTGGGCAGTGATGGAAAGTCCTGCAAGAGTGAGTACTATCTCAATCTAGCCTCCTCAAACCAGTGTTACAAAACAGCATTCCCCATTCTTTATATATCACGTTTTTTCTCCTCAGAACCAGAGCATGAGCTCTTCCTGGTGTACGGTAAAGGCCGGCCTGGTGTCATCCGTGGTATGGACATGCATGCCAGGGTGTATGATGAGCACATCATCCCCATTGAGAACCTGAATAACCCAAGAGCCCTGGACTTCCACGCTGAGACCGAATTCATCTATTTCGCCGACGCAACCAGCTACATCATCGGCCGCCAGAAGATTGACGGCACTGAGAGAGACATCATAGTGAAGGATGGTGAGTGCAGAACAATGCTGGGTTGGTTTTTGTTGGAGTGACATTGAAAGTGGATTATTTAGATGGACAACTCCTATCTCTCTCTCTTTTCTCCATCCCATTCATTTTGTCTATGTATTCCACAGGTATTCACACTGTAGAAGGTATTGCTGTGGACTGGATGGGGCAAAACCTGTATTGGACTGATGATGGACCCAAGAAGACCATCAGTGTGGCCAAACTGGAGAAAGCCTCTCAGACCCGCAAAACTCTTATCGAGGGCAAGATGACCCATCCCAGAGCCATAGTAGTAGACCCTTCTCATGGGTAAATCAATTATTTTTGCTTAAATGCAAAATGCAAGTGTATATGGATAAACCAGTTAGAGTTGCGTTACAGTTGTTTACAGTTTGGAATGAATGAAATTTGTGCTTTTTGCAGAATGATGTACTGGAGTGACTGGGAGGAGGAGCCTAAAGAGACCAATCGCGGCAGTATAAAGAAGGCCTGGATGGACGGTTCAAATGCTGGCATCCTGCTTACTTCTAAAACTGTACTCTGGCCCAACGGCCTCAGCCTGGAGGTCCAGCAGGGCATCTTGTACTGGGTGGATGCATACTACGACCGCATCGAGATGGTGTTTCTCAACACCACAGAACGCAGGGTGAGGAAACACAAGCATTTTTAAGGCAATCAAGGCAGCTCAAGTTTGCATCTTACATAGAGATACTTAATATATCAGCATAGTATGATTAGCAAATTTCGTAAATAAAAACCACTAAAATCTCACTTGTTAATATCTACGAATTAAAAATTTTGTTGATTCAATATACAGTTATTATAGAAACTTTGATGAAACTTTTTATATCACATATTTTTATTTTCTAATTGTATTTAGATTTGTTTTTTTCACCAACTGTTCATGTACTGCATACAGTAATTATAACTTTTTTGAAAGTTTTGAAATGTTATTTTATGTTCGTTCTATCTAATTAAACTTATTATTTAGCATTTTTGGAAAATTTTAATGGTAATAATAATGGTAATGGTTTAATGGTGATGATTCAGTTCTTGACACCTTCTTAAATTAAATAATTTATGAAAATAACACATAAAGCAAAAACACCCTATGACCAAAAAAGGAAACTGGAAATTATAAAATCATTAAAATTTTTATTATTATATAAAAGGTAGATTGCTATCTTGCTCGGACAAAAGTGATTGAATGCAACTGACATCATAATTACGACATTCCAACTTGAATTTGTATTAAAAGCACTTTTCTGTTCATCCAGACGGTATATGAAGGACAGGAGCTGAACCATCCCTTCGGCTTGTGCCATTATAAGAACTTCCTGTTCTGGAATGAGTACCGCAGTGGAGGAATCTACAAACTGGACCAGAACACCAAGAAGGCCACATTGCTGCGCAGTGAACGACCACCAATCTATGAGATTCGCACCTATGACGCACAACAACAGCAAAGTACCGAACACCCTGAACATTTTTTTTTTTAAATTAGTCATTTATGAGTCATATGTAAAACATGAGCTGACAGATCAAACAAAGACTTAATTGTGTTGTTTTGTATGTTAACCTGTCTCAACAGCCAGATTATTTGTACAGCGTTAACAGTAACAAACTAATGAGATCAGAGTTTCGGTGGTTTTACTGTGTGTTTTATTGGGATCTGCTAAGGATGTTTTTGTTGTGTGCAGTCACAGGCTCCAACGTGTGCCGTGCCAATAATGGTGGCTGCAGCAGTCTGTGTCTGCTGACACCCTCTGGACGCTCCTGCGCCTGTGCCGATGACCAGATACTAGATAGTGACAACAAGACCTGTAAAGGTGGCTATTCTGTGCTTTAAATGACCTGGAGTGTTAATGTTACTGTCAATAACCTGAGAGGATTGTAAAATGGCCTGTTTTGGATTTTGAGTTTGAAAATATTTCTCTCTTTTTTTTTTTCCCCCTAGCAAACCCTTCTTACGTGCCGCCTCCTCAGTGCCAGCCTGGAGAATTTGCCTGTAAGAATAATCGCTGTATTCAAGATCGCTGGAAGTGTGACGGGGACAATGACTGTCTGGACAACAGCGATGAGGCCCCCGAGTTGTGCCGTTAGTGTCCTTTTGTCTCATATTTTTTTAGAAATGCAAATAGCAACATTAACATTCAAACATCTTTTATGTTCACCAAGGCTGCATTTATTTGATCAAAGATACAGTACAGTAAAAAAAAAAACAGTTAATGTGAAATATTATTACAATTTTGAAATAGCCTTTTCTATTTTAGTATATGTGACCCTGGACCACAAAACCAGTCTTAAGTAGCTGGGGTATATTTATAGAAAGAGCCCAAAATGCATTGTATGGGTCAAAATGATTCATTTTCCTTTTTATGCCAAAAATCATTATAATATTAAGTAAAGATCATGTTCCATCAAGATATATAGTACATTTCCTACCGTAAATTTTTTAAACTTAATTTTTGATTAGTAATATGCAATATGATTAATTTCAACTTTAAAGGTGATTAAAGGTGATTTTCTCAGTATTTAGATGTTTGGTTGTTGTTTTTTGCACCCCCAGATTCCAGATATTCAAATCGTTGTATCTCGGCAAAATATTGTCATATCCTAACATATCAGTGGGAAGCTTATTTATTCAACTATAATGTAGAAATCTCAAAAAAATACACTTATGAATGGTTTTGTGATCCAGAATCACATATCTTGAAATGTCATTTATTTTTGTGATGCTAAGCCGATTTTTAGCAGATGTTACTCCAGTCTTCAGTATCCTTTTGATCCTTCAGAAATCGTTCTAATATGCTGATTTGGTGTTCAAAAATATTTCTTACTATTATCAATGTTGAAAATTCTGCTGCCTCCGGCATTAGTAAATGTGTGATTACTACATCCATGCCACTAGGTGTCAGTATAAATCACAGTTATATCAGCCATCAAAAGAACAAAACACTACTGAGTGCACATTTAAATGGTCCTATTTGTCCTGTTTCAGACCAGCACACCTGTCCTGCAGACCGCTTTAAGTGCCAGAATAACCGTTGTATCCCACTGCGCTGGCTTTGTGATGGAGACAATGACTGTGGGAATGATGAAGACGAATCTAACAGCACCTGCTTGGGTATTGTGAACTTCTTAATTGCATGTTAATAGGATTTTTAAGCATTTTTTTTCAGTGACTGTCCAAATACACTTGAATTGACCAGGTTTTCTTGTCTCTCCCAGCACGCACGTGTCCTTCTAATCAGTACCCATGTGCCAGTGGCCGTTGTATTCCTGTCTCCTGGACATGTGACCTGGATGATGATTGTGGCGATCGCTCAGATGAGCCACCATCTTGTGGTATCTAAGTTTGAGCCTCTTTTCCTTTTGTTGTCATGCTGTGCTGTGAACCCTTTTCTTTATCTCCTCTTCTCTCTTGTCTCTCTCTCCAGCATATCCCACGTGTTTCCCACTCACTCAGTTCACTTGTGCCAATGGACGCTGTATAAATGTCAACTGGCGTTGTGATAATGGTGAGTTTCTAATGCTATCTACAAATGCGTGTTTGTCATAATCTTACTTATAATGTCCAGTAACCGCCATCATGTGTGTGTGTGTGTGTGTGTATGTCCTCAGACAACGACTGTGGAGATAACAGTGATGAAGCTGGCTGCAGTCACTCGTGCTCCAGTGTCCAGTTTAAATGCAATAGTGGCCGCTGTATTCCAGAGTACTGGACCTGTGATGGAGACAACGACTGTGGAGATTACAGCGATGAGACTCACGCCAACTGTACCAATCAAGGTGAGTTTGAAAAGTATTATTATTTGATAAAAGAAAAAAGGGACTTATTCCAAACATAGTTTAATTGAGTTTATTATCCATAAAATATATACATTTTGCATTTTATTTTATTTTAAAATATTTGAAATTATACAAATTGTGTAAATTAATAGTTAAATTAACAGTAATAAAATTAACAAATATAAAAACTAATTAAAAAATATATTTTTTACTAAAAATAAATATTTATTGTTATTAAATAATAATTATATTTTTTTATTTATTCATTTTTTAATGTGTTTAAATTGTGTAAATAAATTTACTTTTTAAGATTTTAATTGTTAGAAAATAACAAAATTGTGATATTAAAAAACGTGTGATGTCCCAAATGGTCATAACTAGTGAACTCCATAGAAAACAACTTTAAACATTTAGTTTGACATCTTGAAGTTGATGATTAATATTTTACCTATGAGGAAGCTTCCCACTGATGTATGGTTTGTTATATGCAGTATTCGGCAGAGATACAGCTATTTGAAAATCTGAAAATCTGAGGGTGCAAAAAAAATCTACGTTTTGAGAAAATCACCTTTAAAGTTGTCCAAATGAAGTTCTTATCAATGCATTTTACTAATTAAAACTTAAGTTTTGATATATTTACAGTTGGAATTTCACAAAATATTTTCATGGAACATGATCTTTACTTAATATCATAAGGATTTTTGTCATTATTATGGTGATAACTTTGACCCATGCAATGTATTTTTGGATATTGCTACAAATATACCTGTGCTACTTATGACTGGTTTCGTGGCCCTGAGTCACAAATGATATTTTTAATGGTGTCAACTTCTTCATTACCATATTTGTACTGTGTAAACTGTCAGTTTGTTCTCTGAAGCTATTTTAGTTGTGTGGGCCTTCTGAAGTGTCTCTAGATTTTGAGCGAAACCACAATGACTAATGCAGCTGAGCTCTTCATTAACTGGAGTAAATCACGATTTCAAAAACTGGGCTGTCGTCTTGTTCTTTTTTTTTTGTGGTTTGTGGTGAAACACGTAAACCACAAAATCTTGAAGAATGTCTGTGAGGAGTGCAGGGAGTGAGAGTCCCTGTGGAGAGCAGTGTTAATGACTGCTCCGAGAGCTGCTGTCTAAAGGGATTGCACAATCACAGATGTGCCGGGACGCTGCGCTGGTGGGTGTGCAGTTTTGTTCATATCTCTTTGCCTCTCCACAAGTCCCATTCATGTGGCTTCATAGCTATTAATTGGTCAATGGTTGGCCGGGCCCTGCGTGGAACAGGAATAGAGGGTTAGGTTCTGTTTTCAGGGTCTGGGCTCTGTCCGTCTCTTCTCTAATCCCTACGCCATTCTGGTGCTTAATAGACTCGCAGAATCAATGCAGCAGAACCAAGCCAGAGGCCTAATGAGAGTGCTGGGCCTTCTGGGAGCCTGGCAGTGTGTTTGTGCCTGTGTAAAGATGTAGAACTGAATGAGGTCATGCTAGCATGAGTTGTGAAGGAGAGATTTTTCATAAAGTCATTGAGTTTGAGTTTGAAGTATGAATTTTAAAAGTAATGGTACTTTGTACTTTGCACCAAGTACTTTATTTTGAATTTGTAAAATGAAAGGGAAACAAAACAAAAAAAAAATGGCATCCAATGTTGGAAATGTAATGTATTTAAAAATATTTGAGGGCTACATTTAATTAATTAATTTTTTTTGGCCAAAATTATTATTATTTTTTTAAATAGAAGAGTGTGAAGTAGCAAATTAATATTTGGATAAATGACGGCGAATTGTAATATTCCAGTCAGATTTTATTATTGAGAGTGTGTGTGTGTGTGAGAGAAAGTGAGAGAGAGAGAGAGAGAGAGAGAGACACTGAATGCATGCAGCTCGAGCAGTATGATGTCATTTGGGTCAGTTCACCCCAGCAGATCCCTGTTCTAGGACACACTTCTCTCTGTTTACGGATGAGCTCTGGTTTTACGCTTCCCCCATTTCTACACTCTGCCAGGCACTAACCTTTGCCATGAGGGAAAGCCTTTATGTCTGATGCCTAATGATGGTCGTCACAGTGCCAGCCCTGGACCGCTGTTCATGAGAAAGTTTGCTTTGGATCAGGTCATTGTGGTTGTGCCTCACACTGGTTACAATCTCCATCCCTGGGAACTGATTTTTGACATCGGGAAGCCAAGCTGTCATTACCATCGAATAATAAGATATGTGTCTGTGCCTATGTATGAGTGTTCACACAACTGCATTGTAATTGTGTGTCCCATTTTTGCCTTTGTCTGTAGCCACGCGGCCTCCCGGCGGTTGTCACACGGATGAGTTCCAGTGCCGAATGGACGGTTTGTGTATTCCTATGCGATGGCGCTGTGATGGAGACACGGACTGCATGGACCTCAGTGATGAGAAGAACTGTGATGGCGTCACACACATGTGTGACCCTGCCGTCAAGTTTGCCTGCAAGGACTCGGGTGAGTTCACATTTGGCCCTCTTAAATATTCTCACTCATATTTCAGCAACAATCATAAATAAATGTCAACTAGTGCTGTCAAACGATTAATCATGATTAATCGCATCCAAAATGAAAGTGTGTGCTGTGTATATTTATTATATATATATATAAATACAAGCACATGCATGTATATTTTGAAGAAAAATGTTATGTTGATATATCAAATATATCTATATAATATAATAATATAAATATATAAGTGTATATGCATGTAATTATTTTCAAACTCTCTGCTGAATGTGTATGTATATATACATAATAAATAAACATAGTACACATAAATTCTGAAATGTCTAATTTTTTGTTTCTTTGTGTTTATTTTAGCTCGCTGTATCAGTAAGGCCTGGGTGTGTGACAGGGACAGTGATTGCGAGGATAACTCGGATGAAGAAAACTGCGAGGCTCTTGAGTGCAAGCTCTCCCACCATGTTTGTGCCAGCAATGACTCCATCTGCCTACCTCCTGAGAAACTGTGTGACGGAACGGACGACTGCCCCGATGGCTCGGACGAGAAGCTTTGCAGTAATGCACACGCCCTTGAATACAAATACACTCAAGTTAAAGGGATAATTAATGTTGTCATGCTTTACCTCATGTCATTTTAGTCATGTTTTTTTTTTTGTTTGTTTTGTTTGTTTGTTCTGAAGAATATTTAAAGAATCCCATAAGCTACCATTTAAAAGTTTTGGGTCAGAATTTTTTTTTTTATTCAGCAAGGATGCATCAAATTAACCAAAAGTGACCCTAAATATGTAAAAATATATTTTATTTAATTAAATGCTCATCATTTGAACTTTATACAGTATTCATCAAAGAATTCGGAAGAAAATCACATTTTAAACAAAAGCAGTCAGCATTCATAATTATAAGAGTCAGCAATAGTTATTAAGCAGTCAGCATTTATAATTATAATAGAAATTTCTTAACCAGCAAACCAGCATATTACAATGAGTGTTGAAATAATCATGTGATACTGAAAAATGAAAGTAATAAAATTATATGTAAGAAAAATTTTAATAGCAAAGTTCATAGTCAATAGGTCACCATGATCTGTCAAACTCCAAAAAGCACAATAAAAGTATTCCATGTGACTTGTTTTCTATATTCTATATAATATAGCTCCGGAATACTTCAGAATGTAACCCACAGGTCGTAATGGGCTACATTTTCTGTATGGTTTTATTTATTTTGGTCTTTTCGTGGAGCTTGACAGGTAGTAGATCTTTTGTGCTTCATGGATGAATGCCTTGAGAGTGAATGAATAATCACAAAAATGTCATTATTGCGTGAACTACTTCTTTAAATCTTTCACAGTTTGCGCAGAGCATGCCAACTCAACTTGTGTTTCCCATTAGCATGACACAAAGAAATTTCAGGCTTGAATTCAAATGAAATAAGCATATTCTCTCCAACTCAAATTTTTCTTTTTTTGAAAGACTTGTAGCAACTTACTCATAAAATGGTTTGGTTCTAGATCTTTGCACGATGGATAATGGAGGCTGCAGCCACAACTGTACCATCGCTCCTGGTGAGGGCGTCCTGTGCTCCTGCCCAGTTGGCATGGAGCTAGGTACCGACAACAAGACCTGCCAGATTCAGAGCTTCTGCGCCAAACATCTCAAGTGCAGCCAGCGCTGCATGCAGGAGAAGGCCACTGTTAAGTGTGCCTGCTATGAAGGCTGGGCGCTTGGGCCAGACGGCGAGAGCTGCAAGAGCACTGGTGAGGGAAAGACAGGATGAATAAACATACCTAGAATATTTCATGTACAGAGATGTACAGTACACTGGTGTTTTATTTTTATATCTAGGTAACACTTAAAAATTATATTATATTATATGTTTAGTGACTTTATGGAGTCAAACCAAAATCAAGGATTAGCAGTGTGCTGGCCTTATGTGCCTTGTCCATGTTCTTCAGATCCATTCAAGCCCTTCATCATTTTCTCCAACCGACATGAGATTCGTCGGATTGACTTGTACAAGGGCGAGTTCAGCGTGCTGGTGCCTGGCCTGCGTAACACCATTGCCCTGGATTTCCACCTCAACCAGAGTGCCCTCTACTGGACCGATGTGGTTGAAGACAAGATCTATCGGGGAAAGCTGTCTGAAAACGGAGGTAAATGAATGTCTTAGTCCTATTGGAGTGGTTGTTCCTGAGTCATATGGTTAGATCCTAAAAATGCACTATTTAGTGCTGGTTAAATACAGCTTACATTTACATGTTGTTGATTTTATATGCACTACCAATCACAAGTTTTTTTTAAGAATTCTCTTCTCTCTCAAGCCTGCATTTATTTGCTCAAGTACAACAAAAACATTTTGAAATGTTTTAACTATTTATTATATCTGTTTTTTATTTGAATATATTTGTCATTTATTCCTGCGTTTTCAAAATTTAAATTTAATGTATAATGTTACAAAAGCTTTTAATTTTAGATTAATGCTGATCTTTGGATCTTTCAATTTATCAAAGAATCCAAATTTTAGATATATATTTATAATAATGATAATAAGTTAATCAGTTAATCAGCATATTAGAATTATTTCTGAGGGATCATGTGACTGGAGGAATGATGCTGAAAATTTGGCTTTGATCACAGGGATAAATTACATTTTAAAATATATTCAAATGGAAAGCAGTTTTAAAGGGTAAAAAAATATTTCCCAATATTTTGTTTACTGTATTCTGAATCAAATAAATGCAGGCTTGTTGAGCACAAAGCATTAAAAAACTTACAGTTCAAAAACTTGTACTGTTCACAATATAAATATAAACACGCATATACGCGCGCACACACACAGAGTATATGTCTATGTTTGAGTTAGGGTTACAACATTATTCTTAGTTGGAGAACGTTTTTATTTAACATAATAATGGCTTCAAGGAAAAGGGACCTTCAATCGGATTCTCTTGTTTTAAAGACTTGTGTAAAGTTTTGAGTTGACTTGTTGTTTAACTGTGTTTTCCCACTTTGTTGTGTTCTTCTCAGCATACCAAGTTAGTCCGTAATTATTACAACTATTTTCGGTTCACAAAACCACAGCATGTGTCTAAGTGAGTCTGTGTGTGATCGTAGCACAGGAATTTGGACGCCTCTGTCTTTACCCATTTGACTCATTCTTAGTTTGCGTGACTACAGCCAGAGTAAAAGTAAAAGTGTCAGGAGCCTTAGTTGCTTCAAACATGTGCACACACCTTCCTCCTTCTCTGAAGAGCTCTTTCAAGAGATATGATACACTGTCCAAGTTTTGGATCCCTGCTGTTGTTTTTTACGGAGTAAAAATATGACTGACATTGCTGCCAACACTACAACAAAATAACAAAGTGTTGTTTCTCAACCCCCATCGGAGAGGCTGTGCTGTCTCCAGCCCAACAGAGAGCCATTCTGGACCTTTAATTAGTGCTCTGTATGAGAGTCTCTCTCACAGATCAGAGAGCAGCTTGCCTTGATTGGGAGTCTTTTTTTCTCTTCCACATGGCTGTAGCTCAGAGTGGGGGAATATTTATTGCAGCATTGACTTAAATGGCTTTCAGGCTGGAAGCAATCAAACGATTTCTTAGCCAATATATACAGTCTGAGACCACTGGTAAAAATGCTTCTACTTTATTTTAATACAATTTTTTGATTAGAAAATGTATTATTTATAACATTTTGAGTGAAAAGTTGAACTTAGTATTTGGTTTGTTTCTCTTTTGCAGCACTTGAGCTGTATGAACATGATGATCATGTTCTCCAGTATGATTTGAGATTATGCAAAGAACCTACTGATTTTACAATAAGGTGTCATTTGTTAACACTAGTTAATGTATGAACTAACAAGAACCATTATTGGTCTTTGTTAATGCTAGTTAATAAAATTACAGTTGTTCACTGTTTGTTCATGTTAGCTCACAGTGCATTAACTAATGTTAACAAACACAGCTTGTGATTTTAATAATGCATTAGTAATTGCTGAAATTAACATTAACCAAGATTAATAAATGAGGTAGAAGAATTGTTCATTCTTAGTTCATGTTTACTAATGTTCTTAACTATTGAACCTTATTGTAAAGTGTTACCCATGTAAGGGACACGTAATGTTAATCTTTAAAAACATTTGTAATTAATTACAAAACACAATTAATGACATAATCTTTAGCAAATCTCAAAATGAATGCCAGTCTTTTGATACTAACATTTTAATTTTGTGAAGGCAAAATTTATTTGTAGGGTTTAAAATTATACATTTATTAATTTATTGTAGTGTTTTATGTTGTAATATAATTAAGCAAAATAATATAGCTGTTATTAAAATATTTAATGACTGTCTAACTACTGTTCTGTTCAAATAAATGCATAAGCTGGAAAAAATAATAAAAAAAATACATATTTTATATATATGTGTGTACTGTATGTGTGTATATATGTATATGTATATATGTTTTATATGTATATATAATTTATAATTACTTATCATTGGCCAGAATTATTACATTGGATCCATAATTTCTTTGGTTAAAATATCTTGATGCATTTTTCAACGTTCCTATTAATTCTCCATGTCTTGGTATTTCAGCTCTCACCAGTTTTGAGGTGGTGATTCAGTATGGTTTGGCCACTCCAGAGGGTCTGGCTGTGGACTGGATCGCAGGAAACATCTACTGGGTAGAGAGTAACCTGGATCAGATCGAGGTAGCCAAGCTGGATGGTACCATGCGTACAACACTACTAGCCGGAGAAGTGGAGCATCCACGTGCCATTGCACTTGACCCAAGAGACGGGTAAAACATGATATTCTTTGACAGCTCTGTTATTCTTCAGTTATCTTGACAGAATTAGGTTGTTACAAGAAATGTTTCTTTTCTCCCCCCAGTATTCTGTTCTGGACGGACTGGGATGCCAGCTCTCCTAGAATAGAGGCTGCATCTATGAGCGGGGAGGGCCGTCGCACCATCCACAAAGAGACTGGAAATGGTGGCTGGCCCAACGGTCTCACTGTGGACTATCTGGAGCGCCGTATCCTGTGGATTGATGCCAGGTATGCACTTTTGGCACTAAAAGTAAAGTAAAATGCAAAAATATCCACATTTAGTCACCTTGATCTTCTAAAAATAAAAATATTTCTTTAGATCTGATGCCATCTACTCTGCTGCTTATGACGGTTCCGGCCTAATCGAGGTGCTCCGGGGTCATGAACATCTATCGCATCCTTTTGCCGTCACCATGTATGGAGGAGAGGTCTACTGGACGGACTGGCGGACCAACACTTTGGCTAAAGCCAATAAATGGACAGGACACAATGTGACGGTGGTCCAGAGAACAAACACTCAGCCGTTTGATCTTCAAGTGTTTCATCCTTCTAGACAACCTCAGGGTGAGAACCAGCATGACCTGGACTGATATTTCAAAAGACTTGTTTGTTTGTTGCATTTGTAAACTGTGAACACCAGTGTTGTTTTTGTGAATCAAACTTAATAAAATCTGTTTTCTTTTACTGAAAACAAATATAAATACTAGATGAAAAACTTTAACTAAGTTTGAATTTTATGAAATTGAGATTTATACATCATCTGCAATCTGAATAAATTCATTGCTTTTCATTGATTTATCGTGTGTTAGCATAGGGCAATATTTGGCTGAGATACAACTATTTAACGGTCTGGAATTTGAGGGTGTAGAAATCTAAATATTGTCAAAATTGTCTTTTAAAGTTGTAAAAATAAAGTTCTTAGCAATGCATATTACTAATAAAAATTAAGTTTTGATATATTAACAGTAGGATATTTACAAAATATCTTCATGGAACATGACCTTTCCTAATATCCTAATAATTTTTGGCATAAAAGAAAAATTGATGATTTGACCCATACATAGGCTGTTGCTACAAATATTCTCGTGCTACTTATGACTGGTTCTGTGGTCCAGGGTCACATATCAGAAATTTTGCACCTTTGTCCATTAAGCATGTTTTATTGAGTTGTGCTGGTTTCAACTCATTTAAAATTGTTTTTTTTTATTTTTTTTATTAACTTCTTTGAAGAGATTTTTTACAGTTAAGCCAAATACAGTTTTTTAGTTTTCAGCAAAATTACTAAAACTGGATTTTAAAAATGAAAGCAAAATATGAATATATTAAATATATGTATAAAAAAAATAAAATAACACTTAATATAAATAACAGTGAACATTTTCTTCTTCCTTTGCAGCTCCCAACCCGTGTGCAGCGAATGATGGGAAAGGGCCGTGCTCTCACCTGTGCCTCATCAACTACAACCAAACCTTTTCCTGTGCCTGTCCACACCTCATGAAACTCAAGGCAGACAAGCACACCTGCTACGGTAAGCTGCTCCTCCCTCAGCCCTGAGATCCAATCAAATGCTTCAATTGCTAGAAAGTTCTAAATGAAATGCTGTTTTACTAATTACCGAATACTGCAATTTATTTTACATTTCTGATGATCTTGAGCAGCAGGAACTAAGAAACAATAGGCATAATTCCACAGTATATTGTTACAACCTCAATAACTATATATATATATATATA